>CBVK0100603496.1:0-16759 GCA_900067695.1 Picea abies | reverse complement strand
TAGTCAATTCATAACTTCTTTTCCCTTAACTAACTTCTTGTTGCAACCACTTTTTAGTAAAATTCTTCTAGGAGCTTCTAGAATTAATTTGACATCTTTGACCTTCGAGATAACTCATGAGGGTTCTCAAACTTCACCAGGCCATAACTCTCTAACTGTGAGGATTTATGTGACATTCTGCATATCACCTGAAATGGCATGGCATGTACTATCCATCTAGAATAGTCTTACCTGAAAATATATTAAAATTCATACCATTATACATAAATCAAAATGAAGTCCCTTAATCATATTGTTGGGGCTACTGGAATTGCTTCAAGGGTTGAAAGTCCCTTAATCATATTGTTGGGGCTACTGGAATTGCTTCAAGGGTTGACATCAATGACAACCAAACAAATTAATCAACACCTACTATAAATCCTATAAAGAAGACATGTTATAATGTTGTAAAATGCTAATTGATAATTGTAGATTAGATAATCTTTAGAGGTTGTCGGTCATGAAGATGTAAGACGAATTGGATACAGGGTTGTCCTTGTGAAATGCAAGAAGGTATGATGCCAATTGTGTCTTAGGTGTACACCAAGGTTATGCATGTAACCTTTTATTCTAAATGAATAAGACAACAAGAGAGGAAAACACTCAAAGAATGTTGGTTTTACTTTTTGGGTTTCCAGGGTAAAATATTTGTGTACTGTGTGTTTTCTTTGTCATTTATTTTCTTGATTAAATATTGCTTCCTCTCTTATTCTAGTCTTAATGTGGAAGTGTTAATCATTTCCTAACACGTTTCAGCTAAGGATGACCTTTTTCTCAAATTCTGCTTTTAATTCTTTCTCCTGGAGTTGCAATTGCCTTAGCATTTCCTCCCCGTGGACACGTTTTGCTTCCATAACCTCTTTCCTGAATTCTTGGTCAAAGAATCCTTGACAGTACTCATATTAGCTTCAAGTTCAACTATTCTAGTTTTGCAGAGTCGAGGGCTCCTGTGACCTCATAGACTGACATAACATTAGCACCACCAAAAAAATTGAGTGATGATGCTGCTTATAGTACGTTATCTTTAGGGTCTGATCCTACCTTCCACTTAATGACTCTTTTAGATTCTCTGTGGTTTAGATCGACTCCTTCTCATTTCCACTTGGTTGTTCTTTTCTCAATATCCTTGCTCCTATGGCTATAGTAATAATCACCTACAACAACAACTACACCTTCAATCCTGAGTCCTGTGGATGTGACTGAAAGGATTCCTTGGATGGTCGCTAGAGGAGTACATTCCTCTACTGGAAAATTTAGCATGCTTGTATTAGGGTTTGTTACCACAACTGAGTTATGTGGCTCTGGTCCTTTATTTAGGGATTCAACAACCTTTCTTTTATCTCATTCTTATTTTATTTTCCTTTCTTCTTCTCAATCCATTAATTCAACTTGTTTCTCCTCAACAACTTTCTTTTTCTCAAGCTCTATGTCAGTGTGGGGCGAAGTTCTTACGAATTCTGTGTCGGCAGAATTTTCTCCATTATTTCCCTTTGAGGATGGTCCTTAATTTTTATCTCCTTTCTGTACAGCTTCCTTCTTTTTGGCCTTTTCTTTTTTTCTTTGTTGGTATCTTCTTTCGAATTCATCTGCTTTCCTAGCCAATTCTGCTTCCTTTTGTTTTTTTTTGCATTCTTCAACTTCTAGTATGTCTTTATCTTGTTGGAGCAGGGTTTTCAACTGTTCTATTTTCATGACCCTATGCTCCTCTTCTTCCTTCTACAACAGTTATTTGGCTAGTTTATTGGTGATTTTATCTAGAACTTCTTCAAAATACAGGGCTCCCCAGAAAATGTCTTTAGCGAAATTAATTTCATGCACAGCCTGCGGTGCTAGCTTGAAGACCCTCATATATTCATATACTAAATTTTGGGGGTCATGCCCTTTCTTGTTGTCGAGGCATAAACATAATTACTTCAGGGTTTTGGACTCCTTTTCAACCCACTTTTTATTCATTAGAGAATATTGGTCAATATGGAGGGGAAAGATGGAGCAATATCTTTTGTTCTTCTCTAATAAGTAAGAAATGGCCCCTTTTCAACCCACTTTTTATTCATTAGAGAATATTGGTCAATATGGAGGGGAAAGATGGAGCAATATCTTTTGTTCTTCTCTAATAAGTAAGAAATGGCCCCATTCTCCACCTTCTAATATGTTATCTCTCTGGCCAATAGTTTATTAGGGACGTGTTTTGGTAGCAATTTTGGTGGTCCTATAGCCCCAAATACTCTCACGTAGGTGTAGTATTTCTTCATGTACCAATCCTAAATTCCTTGCATGGATTTAACGACTCTTGGGGATATCCTATGTGGGTGAAAGTCGAAGATGGCCTTGTGTAGAGGAGTGAGGAAGTAATCAAATATGTCATAGAAATACTCTTTAAAAATAACCTTCCATAATTAAAAACAATAAGCATGGACTGGGATTTGATTTGGGTTCCAAGCCTAATTAAAAGATGGAAACCTATTAGCAACACAAATAACATCTATGAGGTATGCATACACATAAAAAAAAGGATTCTTCATACCTTGATATTCCCGAACTCGCTTTGTGACGGTGAATTATAATATAGAATCCCAGTTGAAAGTTTTTCCAGTCTTAACTACTGTGTAGGCCATTGGAAACCAGTCCATTCTGAAGTGGGTGCATTAACTACTGTGTAGGCCATTGGAAACCAGTCCATTCTGAAGTGGGTGCAGGTATGCTCACCATAAAATCTACAAATCATTGCATTTAAGATCATGTATGGGTTTTTTAGGTAATGTGCTGGGAAATATCTCTCTCCCTTCTTCATTGGCCACTCTTCATCAACAAACTAGTCTTCCATAAGAGATTCAAAGTTTGTGTGATCGTGATCTGCCTAAGAAGGAGATCTAGTCCCTTAGATTGCACATCTAAAAACTTCCAGCAGTTGCCCCAAACTCCAGGAAAGGTGCATTTCTAAGATGGAGTGCCTCACTATTGTGGGGAATCCGAAATAGTTGAAAACCAATGATGGCATGGACTGAGGTTATCCAAAGGGATAGAATATCTCAGTATGAGTCAAAGAGACCAAAGGGAGAGTCTCAGTGCAGCCATTGAGGAGGGCACACTTCTTGGAATTGAACCAATAACCCAGAAATAAACTTAAGTATTAATACCTCTTCTGGGTCTGGAATGTGGAGCAACAAGGGAAACTTGGAGAAGTAGTCAATGTATGCTTGCACTCCTTGTGTAGGGAGTTGGCAGAGCGGGTGCCATCTGATCCATAAAGATTGTAGGTACCTAGGTGGGTAGAAACGACTTTTCAAGGCTTCACAAAGTTGAGCCCAACTTTTGAGTGGTTGAGAGGCATAGGATCCTGGAGCATCCCCAATCTCTACCATGAATGTGGTCTTTTCTTGCTCTGTATCCCACCATGTTTGGGCAAGTCCTTCCAATTGCAAGGCAGCAATCTGAAGTTTTCTTTCTTTGGTGAGGTCTAGGCAAGTGTTGAAATATGTGGAAAGGCTACGGATCCATGAATCCACGGCTTCTCCATTGCTTTTCCCAACAAACTTAGGGAGTTGGACTCGAGTATCCAACCGGAGGGGATATGGCTTATTTTTCTGTTGCATTCTCGATAACTCATTAAGGACAGAGGCGAGGTCTTGTAAAGGATTCAAGGTATTGGAGTCTGAGTCCACTGGCAAGGGATCTCTTCTAGGAGGCATCTTGAGGAAAAATGAAGTATTCAAGAAAAAAATCTTGGATTTGAAACAAAATATGGGTCAAGTTTTGTTGGGGGAATAGAGTGTGTAATACCCTAGAGAAAGGGGGGGGAGAAGAAAGAGAGAAAGGGGGGAGAGAAGAAATAGAGGGAGAAATATGTAGGCCAATAGATATTTGAATCTCCTCTCTGGGTGGTGGAGATCTATGCGTCCCTTGGGCTAGGAGACCTATGCACCCACCGATATTGATAAGGAAACCCTGAGAAAGGTGTGATCTGGACTGGAAATCATGAAAACTAAAAACAAATTGGGCTCATACTCAATATCTTAAGCTTCTCCTTGGATATTGAAGCTCTGGTACCAATTGGTCTGCCTGAGAAGGAGATCTAGTCCCTTAGATTGCACATCTAAAAACTTTCAACAATTGCCCCAAACTCCAGGAAGGGAGCATTTATGAGATGGAGCACCTCACTATTGTGGGGAAGCATAAATAGTTGAAAACCCATGTTGATATGGACTGAGGTTATCCAAAGGGATAGACTATCTCAGTATGAGTCACGAAGACCAAAGGGAGAGTCTCAGTGCAGCCATTGAGGAGGGCACACTTCTTTCATTCCCGACAGTTAAAAAGAAAAATCCTATCAAGGGTGCAAAACCCAGATGGTGTGCCCCTCCTTGCCTTGAGTAACTTGTAGTAAGAGGAAAGCCACCTGAGAGATTGAATATCCGAAGGGATAGGCTAACTCTCAGAGGTGGAATCATTCAAAAACCTGAAGCCAAGGTGTAGCCATTGAGAAAGGTGCACTGGCTTTTTTTAGCACAACCCAGATAAAAAAAACAAGCAAGAAGAAACAAAGCAACTATCAAACAACGAGAGAAAAGGAGCAGATAGGTTTTGGAAAATGAAAAAGATGCTTGTATTAGAGATAGGTTCACCTTTTATAATAAGGGACCAACTTATTTACATAGTGTGTGCTCTAACACAATGAAATACAACTTATCCTAGGTTAACATGTGCACCCCAAGTTGACTTTCCCCTTGGTGGCCCAATTCCTCCCTGTTTAGATCTAGAAGCGTCCCGACTTCCATGAGAAGCTGAGGAAAGAGACGGTGCACCAATTCAGTTTTCATCCTCTTTTCTTGAGTTGTATTTTTTCCTTGGTGTGCCAAAAGGTAGGAGGTGTAGGCCCGGTGCCTTGTAGAATGAGTCTTGGTGTCAAGTAGTGTGTCTTTGGACAAGGGGAGTTGGAAGATCAGGATATTGTCCACCATGTGTGTAATTGTAACTGGCTCCTCCAAGAGGGGAGGCTCAAACAACTTCAGATGGTTAACATTGATGACAGTGTGTATCCCGAGTTGGGAGGGAAGATCCAATCGATATCCATTCTCCCCAATCTTTTTTAGAATGGTATAAGGGCCATACATGATTGGAAGAAGTTTATGATGATGTCCTTTGAAGCGTTTCTTATCCAAATGTAACCATACTCTATCTCCAGGATGAAATGACATGGAGGTCCTTTGTTTTTCATTACTTTGCTTTGCACGATCTTGAGATGCTTTTAGTGTTGTTGTTACAGCAGTGTGTCATTATGCAAGTTGTTGAAGAAACCGACGGGTTGAGTGTTGTTCTTGTTGCTGATGCACAGTACCTTGGAGATCCAAAGTGAGGGGAATATTAGCTGGTAATGCTGGTTGGAAGCATAAACATACTTCAAATGGAGAGAACCCAGTAGAAGAGTCTGTGGCCTTGTTGTAGCTATGCTGCAGAATATGTAAGTATTTGTCCCATTGTTTGTTGCACCCAAAATGAGTTCGGAGAGCATGTACCAATACCTGGTTTACTACCTCTGTTTGGCCATCCGTTTGAGGATGAAAGGCACTAGAGAACTTTATTTGACACCCTAGTAGCACCCAGATGGTATTCCAAAATGACCTGAGGAAGCATGAGTCTCTATCTGAAATAATGTTGCTTGGTAGGCCAAAATGTGGCCATACATGTTGGAAATACAACTATGTTGTTTGTGCTACTGTAGTAGTCTTTGTGCATGGAATGAAAAGAGCCATTTTGCTAAAGAGACATACCACTACCCAGATTGCATCATGTTTCTTTTGGGTGGTGGGTATTTCGCTTAAGAAATCCATAGAGATTGACTCCCAGGGCCGAGAAGGGAGAGGCAGTGGATGGTATGATCCATGTTTTCTATTGGATGGCTTCGATTGGGAACATAATGCACAAGCTCTGATGAATTTCTCAACTTGGGGTTGCATAAAAGGCCAATAGAAATGGCATTGTAGATGTTGGAGAGTCTTTGTGGTACCAAAGTGGCCACCATAGGTTGATGCATGAGCTTCTTTAATGAGCAAGAGACGATCATCTGAGTGTGGAACACAAAGCAAGTTTAATTTGTAGATCCATCCATCCCGGATGGTGTAGTCCAAGAATGGGGTCTGATTGATAATCGTGGGACTGTGTAAGGCAACCCAAATCTCTTGAAAGTATTGGTCAGTAGCATATTGATATTTACATGTATCATAATTAGCACAATGCACCTCTAAAATTAGGAGAACTGGAGTCGGTGGCTTGCCAAGTAAATCAACCATTTTATTAGAAGTGCCCTTCTTATATCGGATTACCAAATTAAATTGTTGAATGTAGGATGCACATTTAAGATGCCTTTGCTCTTGAATCTTAGACTATGAATTAATGAAAATCAATGGATGATGGTTTATATGTAGAATAGTCTCTTTTCCCAACAAATAATGGCACCATTGCTTGAGAGCTTGGACCAAGTTGTAAAATTCTTTGTCATAAGTACTATAATTTATCTTAGCCTCAGAAAGATTTTCTGAGCGATAAGCAATGGGGTGGCCTCCGTGTTTAAGCACAACACCAATGACATACTGTGAGGCATTTGACTCAATCTCAAATGGTTGAGAGAGGTCTCGTAAATGAAATACTGGAGATGAGCATAGTGCCTCCTTGAAATGAACAAAGTGGTTGGTAGCTTCGTTAGTCCAAATAAATGTGGAATGACTATTAGATAACTGAGGCAAAGGACGAACAATCTGAGAAAAATGCAGAATAAACTTACAATAAAAATTGATACCACCCAGGAAGCTTTTTAGCTCACTGGCTGAAGAAGGTTATGGCCATTGCTTCAAGGCTTGGATGTGGGCCGGATCCTATTGAATACCTTGTGAGTATACCACGAAGTCGAGATAAGAAACAGAACTTTGTCCAAAATATGAATGTTTTTCCTTGACTTGTAACTTGTGCTCTATGAGTATTTGGAGAACTTGATGGACATGCTCCATGTGGGTGTCCCATGTCTTACTGAAGATGAGAATGTCATCTAAGTAGATGACCACAATGCGACCCAAATGTTTTCTGAATATATCATTGATGAGTCGCATGAACATGGCCGATGCATTAGTCGGGCCAAAGGGCATGACTTTCCATTCATAAAGATCGAATTTGGTCTTAAAAGATGTTTTCCACACATCATCCAGATTCATTCGAACCTGATGGTATCCTGTTGTCAAATCTAATTTAGTGAACCACTTAGATCCTTGGAGGGTGTCAAGTAACTCCTCAATCTGGGGTAGCGGGTAATGGTTCTTTACTGTGGCTTTGTTAAGGGCTCGATAATCAGTGACAAGGTGCATTTATGAGGTGTCTGTTTTTGGGATTACAAAGGCGACAGAAGCACAGGGAGAAGATGATGGTTGAATGTGACCGGAGTTGATGAGGTCGATCAATTGCTTCTCCATTTCCTCTGTTTCTCGTGGGGCCAATCGGTAAGTGGGTGCATTTGGTAAGGTAGATCCTGGGATGAGGTGAATAGAATGGTCTATATGGCGAGAAGGGGGAAGGCCCGTAGGAATTTGGAAAACATCCACAAATTCTTGTAGTAGAGGAGTCATTTCTTCAGGAACAGGATGTGTAGTATTGTTTGGTGGTATTGGGTGCACCAAACAGAGAGATACACACTAATTCAGATGGATATGAGGGATGTTATCTTTGGTAGAAGTGGGTTTGGGTGTTGTTGCCGTTAGGATATAGGTGTGGCCATATTTTGTAAGTTTATACTGGTGGGATTTAGCCATATAAATGGTATTTCTTTGGGCTTGGTAGGGTAGTCCGAGAAGCAAGTCAGAACAATCCAATGGCGAGACATCACAGAGGACAGTGTCTTTAAATTAGCCTATGGCAAAGGTGACCAGGCAGTGTTGAGATACCAATAGATGAGGACCATCCTTTTGAACCCATCCTAGATGATAGGGTTTTGGGTGCAGATTAGTGACTAGATGAAGGCAGTTGACTAGGTCTTGAGACACCAAATTTTTCTGGCTGCCATTGTCCATGATAAGTAAAGCCAATGAATTTTTAGTTTGGTAGTTGTGAGTGAAGAGGGGTTGGGTTGATGAGTTCAGATCTTCTGTGGTCATTAAAATCAAAGAGGGATCTACTTCAGTGGGGTTTTCAAGAGAAACTTCCTCATTGTCTTTGATTGGTTGAGAAGCAGTAGGCGTGAGTAAGGTTTTGTTGGTTTTCAGGGATTTGAGAACTCGAAAATCTGAAGTGTTGTGGGAGTTAGTCTTGTGGAAGGAACACCAGGGTGCATTGGTATTTGGATTCAGAGAGCGAGTAGGTGGGAAGTGAGCTAAAGGATTAGAGGTGGGTGTTTGAGAGACAAAGGGATTAGGGCTGGGACAAGACTGAGGAGTACAACCCCAAGGAGCTATCTTCCTTTCTATTGCCAATGCTCTGTGAAATTTTTTGTCTAATGTATGATTTTTAAATAACTCTACTTCCCTACGGAATTGAACCAATAATCCAGAAATAAACTTAAGTATTAATACCTCTTCCAGGTCTGGAATGTGGAGCAATAGATGCAACTTGGAGAAATAGTCAATGTATGCTTCCACTCCTTGTGTAGGGAGTTGGCAGAGCTGGTGCCATCTGGTCCATAAATATTGTAGGTACCCAGGTGGGTAGAAATGACTACTCAAGGCTTCACAAAGTTAAGCCCAACTTTTGAGTGGTTGAGAGGCAGAGGATCCTGGAGCATCCCCAATATCTACCGCGAATGTGGTCTTTTCTTGCTCGGTATCCCACCATGTTTGGGAAAGTCCTTCCAATTGCAAGGCAACGATCTGAATTTTTCTTTATTTGATGAGGCCTGAGAAAGTGTTGAAATATGTGGAAAGGCTACGGATCCATGAATCCACAACTTCTACATTGCTTTGCCCAACAAACTTAGGGAGTTGGATTTGAGTATCCAACCGGAGGGGATCTGGATTATTTTTTGTTGCATTCTCAGTAACTCATTAAGGACAAAGGCGAGATCTTGTACAGGATTCAAGGTATAGGAGTTTGATTCCACTGGCAAGGGATCTCTTCTAGGAGGCATCTTAAGGAAAAATGAAGTATTCAAGAAAAAAGAAAAACTTGGCTTTGAAACAAAATATGGGTCAAGTTTTGTTGTGGGAACAGAGTGCACAATATCCTGGAGCAAAGGGGGGGAGAATAAATAGAGGGAGATATCTGTAGGCCAATAGATCTGTGAATCTCCTCTCTTGGTGATGGAGATTTGTGTGCCCCATGGGCTAGGAGACCTTTGTACCCACTGATATTGATAAGGAAACCCTGAGAAGGGTGTGATCTGGACTAGAAATCATGAAAACTAATAACAAATTGGGCTCATACTCAAGATCCGAAGCTTCTCCTTAGATCTTGAAGCTCTGATACCAATTGATCTGCCTAAGAAGGAGATTTATTCCATTAGATTGCACATCTAAAAACTTCCAGTAGTTGCCCCAAACTTCAGAAAGGGTGCATTTTTGAGATGGAGTGCCTCACTGTTGTGGGGAAGCATAAATAGTTGAAAACCAATGCTGGCATGGACTGAGGTTAGCCAAAGGGATAGACTATCTTAGTATGAGTCACAGAGACCAAAGGGAGAGTCTCAATGCAACGACTGAGGAGGGTGCACTTCTTTCATTCTCGACAGTTAAAAAGAAAAACCCTAGCAAGGGCGCAAAACCCAAATGGTGCACCCCTCCTTCTTTCCTTGAGTAACTTGTAGTAAGAGGAATGCCACTTGAGAGATTGAATAGACAAAGGGATAAGATAACTCTCAAAGGTGGAATCATTCAAAAACGTGAAGCCAAGGTGTAGCCATTGAGAAAGGCGCACTAGCTTTTATGAGCACAACCCAGATAAAAAAAACAAGTAAGAAGAAACATAGCAACTATCAAATAACGAGAAAAAATGAGAAGATAGGTTTTGACAAATGAAAAAGATGCTTGTATTAGAGATAGGTTCACCTTTTATAATAAGGCACAGACTTACTTACATAGTATGTGCTCTAACACAATTAAATACAACTTAGCCTAGGTTAACATGTACGCCCCAAGTTGACTTTCCCCTTGGTGGCCCAGATCGAACCTAAGATTCATCCAACGAGACTATGGGTTCTGGGGTCTTATATCAAATCCTGATGTCATATTCCTTAAGGGATTCAATTGGGACATCTGAGGCATTGGTAATCAACCCGATATCTTTATACACATGTGTGAAACACCATAGTGTAGCATCATTGTAGGAAAATAGGTCTGGACGAGCTGCTATTGTGTGGATCCCGCTTTTGTGTATATTCCTGTACTCACCGATGTATTTTTCTCCAGGTGGGAAACTCTCATTCTGAAACAGGTCATAAATATCATAATAGTTGGGGTAGTGTTCCCTTCTATCATGGCTGTTTGTGTTGGTAATATTGAGAGAGGCCTGTTTCGAAACAAGAGTAGGAGTGATTGTTATTTGGCTTTCCCCCTTTCTCGCTTGCATATAGAACATTTTGTCTCCTGCATAAATCATCCCACCGATTTAAATTAGTTCACTACTAAACTGATTACATATAATAAATATATGAAACAACTTGCAAAAAATTTACCTGTTGGTTCGAAGACTACTGCTCACAACACAATTTACCCAATTCCTGCAGCGACAACGTTAATAATTTTTTTTGGTGGAATTGCAGACAATTGAGGTCGATTATATGTTAACATGGTTATAATGTTGCCCAAAATTCCTCACACACGAACAACTAATGAAAAAAACGTTACAATTTTGATTTGGTCAGAGTAGTACGATGTGCTATAACTATTCTGCGCTGACAACCTTATGTTCATTACCTTCAATGGCGTATTACATGGATAACTACGAGGCTTTTCTATATGAGAAATCGAGTTTTGCAAAAGGTTAAGGGATGGTGGCGTAAAGCGAAAAAGGATTTATACAACGGACATGGGTTCAAGTAACAAAATCTGCGTCACATTAGCTCTGGAGATTGTATAGAAGCATCAATCTTATAAACAAAAAACCATTTAAGTAAACATAAGATTAGTACCTTGCAAAATTTTGGTAGTAGGGGTAACTACTAAACTCAAGATTTTAGTGGGTTGTTGTGACTCATAACATGTGGTCAACAAGATAGGTCAACTTGTGTGAGGCACAACTTCCACATATGAACTCCGATTGAGGTGATTTTCATGTTGTTGGAAATATCTTGAAGTGTAGAACAATGTTAAAGAGGCTGCAAACTATGCTTGCAAAGTTTTGACCCAAAAAACAACGATTTAAGGCCTCAAATGTGCTCTTAAAGGTTTTGGACCCCAAATCTTTGAAGCGAGATTTGCCCCTAAAATGGGCACTACAAGTCAACAAATCCATTTTTTTCACCTATAAAATACAAAAATAGATGACAAATTATATGATTATTCATTTTGAATCAAGTGTCATGTAATGTAACATGTGTTAATCCCAATAAATTAAAATAAAAAAAATGTCACATAAAATAGGAAGGAGAGAAAAAAAGACTAGCATAGATCTCTAACACCTAGAACTTTTAACCATAGGTTTGTGTGTAGATTTTTTCCCTCTCAAAACAGTTTGATAGATCCCCCAAGGTTGAGATAGATATATGCTAACATATTTAGAAGTGGATTTAAAAATTGAACGATCTCAAAATCCTCCACATGTGGTCTTGGGAGACAAACATTTAGCATAATGTAAAGTCCTAATAACGAAATGGATGAAATTATCAATTAACAAGATGAAACCATGATGTTATGATTCCCTACCTAAATTGCACAAAAACATGAATGGGTAGGTTGCACGGTTATGATTCCCTACCTAGAAATGGGTGGGACCTTGAACAAATAGGGTACAAGGCTATGATTGTTTACTTGGAAATGGATGAAAAAGGTTCTACTTGTTATCTTTCTTACTGTTATTTTTTTTGATGACAAGTGAAGTGTTCACTTGAAACATGTGAGTTAAAAAGGCTTCTACGCATGTCAAACCAAAACTATGACAAAAGTTTTGATTGCCTACTTGGGAATGGATAGAATCACAAACAATTCATGGTTTCACCTAGTTTTAGGTAGATAATCATAACCTTATGCCTTGTTGGTTTATGGTTCTTCTCATATCTGACCTACATGTTCATGATTTTAACCCATATTTGTGTAGGCAATCATACCTTGCAACTTGCCCATTCATTATTTCATCATTTCTTTATACGATTTTTTATTTAATGCATTTCTAGAGAAACAATCTTTAAGACTCTGCATGGTGGATAATGTTTTCCAACTCAAACAAAGTGAAACTGTGGCCACACACATTTAATGTTGTACATCAACACAATTATTTTTTCAAAATATACTTCTAATATTGTAGTGATGATAACTATTTATTAACAATAACAAAGACAAATATTTCAATTTCACTCGAAAATAGGGGAAATAAATAGAACCATAAACTTAGTTCACAATGTTACAATTGCCCACCTAAAAATGGCTAAACCATTACATTCACAAGGTTATAATTATCTATATCTAAAAATAAGTGGAATCTTAAACAATTCATATTTCCACCCATTTTGAAATAAACAATCATAACTTTGTACCATACTTATTTATGGTTCCACTTATTTTCAATTCACATGTTTATATTTCCACCCATTTATAAACAAAGAATCATTATACTTGTCTATAATTCCATTTATTTTCAATTTACATATTTATGTTTCCACGAATCATAACCTTGAAACAACTTATCATTCACAATGATGAGTGTTACGGTCCAACACCAACTTCAACCTATCTACCCTTGGGAAAAAAAATAGCCATATTTTCATGATTTTGCCATTTTAAAATCTCATACATTACTCCACCCATTTGCAGAACAACTATCCTTGAGACACTGCGTGGTGGAGAATGTGGAGTAGGGCCGCGCAGATTGTCGTACATAGAATCCAATAGAACACAATTATTTTCATTATATAATTTTAATCATATCCGGAGGACGATAACCGTTATTAACGGTAACAAAACAAAACTTGACCGTTGTAGGAGCAGAGGGCTGTGGCTGAGGATTAAATGGACCGACGAAATACCTAATGCGTCTGTACAAAGGCTTGGAAACTTGCAAATTGGATACATGTGAATCTCCTCAAACCCTAAAATATTTTGCGAACAGTCGTCCGCAGTGCCTTGGATGGTAAACCGACACTGCCAATACACAGACAGACAACTGCAAAGCCGCTGCAGCCACTTGACTACTTGAGAACTTCACGTTCTTTTGCTTATGTGAGCCTCCCATCATTCACATTACAACTCTCACTGTACTTTTTTCTTTGTTTATCTGAGCCTCCCATCATTGACATCACACCTCTCTCTGTGTATGGACAGGTGGATGGTGATTTGAGTAACCACATTTTACTTTGCTGAACAGTCCGATTTAGTGTTTTGGTTAAGGTTTTCTGAATGTCTTCTTTAAAAAGCAGAGGGCGTAGTTAAGAAAATCCAACAACCGTTAAGAATGTCTTCGGAGCTGAAGCCAACAATCGTTATCTACAAGAGCATTAATGTACTTGCACTTTTAACTGTAAGTTATTCTAAAATTAGGGTAGGTGGGCTGTGATCTAGCAGTTGGCCTGTGGGAATCTATCAGATTGGAGTTCCAAAAAAGTTGGGTGGTTCTTGGGCTGTGATCTAGCAGTAGGCCTGTGGGAATTTATTAGATTGCGGTTCTTTTTAAGAAAATGTTCAAACACTAATATGGATGAGCCCATGGTTTTGCGATCTCATTTTTATTTTTCAATGTCTTCGAATGGCAATGTGAGCTCTGACATCCCCATGTCTGGACATTCCCAGTTCGATTATTTTTGCTTTGATGCAGAAATAGACTACGCTCAGGTTCTCACTCAGATCCCACATCTGCCTCTTATAAATATTTGCAGTTTGCATTAACAGAAACAAAAAGGCGCATTTTCGCTTATATTGTGGCTTTCACAGGTGCTTGCAGAAGCTCAACGGCATCAAGAGGGTGAGGAGGCGTCGTCGCTCTCGCATTTGAAAGCCCCGTTGGATCAACTTCACAAAAGGAAGTCATGGAAGAGCTCTCTGTTCTTCTGGAGGAGATCCAGTGAGAAGAAGAAGCACATGAACGGGGCCATTCCCGAGTTTAAGTCTCAGCCCAAGCCAATCTATATGAACGATATCGCTCCTTCCTACAGATTCAGTCGACCGAATTCCACCCCGCTGGCTGCCATGTACAGTGCGATGCAAAGGAACAAGACCGATGCGCCGTATACGCCTCTGGTGCCTCACAGCCATAGCAATAGGAGGGTTTCTCTATCGAGGCCAATATATTTAGTTACATAGAGAAGTCTGTGCAATTTTTTTGTTCTTTCGTTTGAATATGTGTTCGATCTACCTCTGCTGAACAAACAGCAGCAGAAAGAAACACCTTAACCAGATTTTTGCACCGAAATGGTGTTTGTTATCTCCCAAATATTTTGTTTGCATTGATACTTTTGAGAGCTGTAATTTGAAGATGGATAAAAATGGTTCTTGCAACTTTGTCCCAACTTGGTGATTTTGCATGTCATATGACCTTGTTGATTTTAGATATATATACAGATTTCTGGCAAGAACAGAATAGGTTAACAACAATGATGTGGTGAAAATGAATAAATTTCTAGTGTTGGGAGGCAATGCAAGGAAAGATAAACTAAACTATAAAATGAAAATGAAAAAGGGATATTCAACTATAATGAAAGTATTTTTTTAAATTTTAAATAGAGTTAATTAATAAATGAAAAAAAATATTACAAGGAAAGATAAACTAAACTATAAAATGAAAATGAAAAAGGGATATTCAACTATAATGAAAGTATTTTTTTTAATTTTAAATAGAGTTAATTAATAAATAAATAAAAAATATTAAATTGAATATATACTGAAAACATTTTTAATTTTTAAATAAAGTTAATCGATAAATGAAATCTAACTATTTTTTTTTAAATAAATAATAATAAAAGGAAAATTTATTGGTAAATTTATGAAAAATACATTATAAATTAGTTTTAATAGAGCGGAAATATAATTGCACATTTAAAATGTTCAAATCTAGATTAAATTACCAAAATTATAATTGGTTAATTTATCTTATATACTATCCTCAAAATAATAAAATGAAAAAAAACCTAAAATATATATTTCATCCAAAATAAATATATAAATAAATGTAAATAAATTAATAATATTAAAATCTTTATATTTAACATTTAAAATTACAAAGAAAACCCTAGCATTTATAAATTTGAAAAGACATTGTTAGAAACCATACTCTCAATTCTTGTGAATGTAAAACCTCCTACCATGTGACCACTTGAATTCTTATTAGTCCCTACCTAAGGTTTAGAGGGACTATAGGGATGGATAATTCGTTGACTTCATATTAGTTTATCTTTTGACTAAAAATATTTGCACAATATCTATTGTTGGAACTAGGTAACTAAAAACATGGATTTTTGTATAATAAAAAAAACCATATATGTCAATATCTGATTGGACAAGAGATTGGAGGTCTTGTTTCCAACTTCGATATTCCCAATGTTTGATATGCTACCATATCCAAAGTTTTTGAGTTTTTATTTTTTTCTTGAAATGTTTGGATATCCAAAGTTTTGAAGATAGAGAGTCAATTTATTAGTTGACTTCATATTACTTTGTCCTTTCAATATATTTATTTTTTACATAGCCTCTATTGTTCGAACTATTGATACTAATTTTTTTTTATTGTTATAAAATAATATAATAAATGTTTTTTTCATACGTAAGAGACCTGCCACACTGCATTCTTTCTTAAATGTTTATAGAGCAGTTCTGATAGACTTAATTTTTTACCTAACAGGCCTTACAACCTTAAATGTCTACTTAACAAGCATGTTACAATACATTTTCTTCTGTTTTTTTTATATGCAATGTTCTCTGCAGTGAATATGGGAAATATTATTCTTTAGCGGCATTGTTGGTTCACTGGTTCATGATTGCTTCTTTCTTGTTCATTGATTTCTTATTTTCCTGTTCTTGTTGTTCTTGTTTGTTTGTTTTTGTTGTTGCAGTTTGCACGCTTGGGATTCTGCAATCGTGATTGGAACTGCCCTTCTGTCGTTCCCCATTGACAGATGGGTTTGTGTGTCGTGTTTAGCTTCGCTTGCTATTTGCAGTTTGCAGCTGAGAAATTTGACTACTGGTGATGCTTGAGTCGAAATCATGTTGCAGAACATCTTTTTATGTGAGGAGAAAATATGATTTTGTTTTCCTATGTGTCACTGTGGTTGTGCTGGAGGTAGGTTCTGTGTCGAACATTTGGCCTTTTGTCGTTCCCCGTTGACGGGCGGGTTTGGGTGTCGTGTTCAACTTCACTTGTTATTTGCAGTTTGCAGGTGGGAAATTTGAGTGTTGGGGATGCCTGAGTCGAAATCCTCTTGTAGAACATCTTTGTATGTGAGGAGAAAATATGATTTTCTTTACCTATGCGTCACTGTGTCTGTGATGGAGGTGGGTTCTATGTCGAACATTGGAAATCAAGAACGAGACAAAGACATCATTACATTTCTTCTTCTCTGGTTGTAGTAATCACATACAAAGATGGACTGCAAGAGGATTTTGATCGCTCC
>CBVK0100603495.1:0-16761 GCA_900067695.1 Picea abies | reverse complement strand
CCAATCACTATAGTCAATAGATCCCTCCTTACAAAAATTAAATCCCAATCCCATAGAAAAAGAACCACAATTAGATAGAATAGGATGTCTAGGATAAAATAGAAGAGGACCCACAATTAGAGACTACCTCCTAGATAGGTTAAAAAACTCCCTATTATTTGACCTAGTTGAAGATACAATTTCAATTACCTCTCAATTATAGGTAAAATTACCTCTCATTGTAGGTAAAAATTTTAAGCGTCTATTTCTCTTATTCATGAACATAAATATCTTTGTAGTTTCACAGGTTTTGGACTACATTGGTTAGACCTTAGCATTTTCCTTATTTTCTATGGTTCCTTCCACCTTCCAAAACGTATAGTTAAGGAACTTTTTAGTACTTCAATATAATTATTCTTGTAAACATGTTTTTAAGAGAATTCAATTTATCAAACATCAACTATTGTAGTGAATTATTACTTCAACGCTATTTTTATTGAATTCTCCATGAATTTTCATTAGAAATAGTAATTTTCTAAACATATAAACTTCCCCAAAATATCAGATCAGAAAGTACCTTTTTGAATAAACCACCATCCATTAATGCTCCAAGTGTTGCATGGATGCATGGAAAACCTACTAAAAGTAGTACTAAAGTTTGAAATGGAGGTTTGAATATGTTCCCCCTAATGTCAATATGGAAATGTCTAAATTTACCACTTAGATTGATCTCAAACTCAAGAACCAAAATATGTACTCATGAACATAATGAAGCTTGACAATGAATTCTTAATGATCTGAAAATGGATAAAACTTATACAACACATGTAATTTCAACATGACTTTCTTATTCAAAGAGCTTTTATTGACAATGCTTATAGCATGGAAGTGATTTATCTTACTCAAACAAACACTTTAACTAATGATCATAACTAGCAGAATCCATCTTACATAAGCAAAAACATAATCACTTTATTAATGCTCAAATGCTTACAGTAAAATAAAAATGAATTCAATAAAATATTTGAAGACTCCTTTCAAATATAATGCTCTAACGCAGAAAATAACTTCACACTTGCATTCCTCTCGAAAAACTGAGAAAAGTGAGTATAAAGTCGAATATATTCTACTTACAATGCCCCAGAATCCCCTTAGCATGCAAAATAATACAATGACCTTTTGTTGCTTTGATAAAATGTAGAAACATAGTGCACTGTTGAATTCCTGGTGAAAATTTATGCAAATTTGATATAAAATACTTAAAATTTTGTCAAGGTGACCACCAACATGCTTTATGATCTATCCTCATACCCTTCATACCCTTGACACACTTTACGAGACTAAATCTGCATAGAAATGTGTGTCCCATGCATTGGAATATGTGTAATGGCCTCAAGGTGCATGTTATTAAATAAGCGTGGGCCTCTAACTAAACCCCAAAATTAAAAGCATGCATTAAATACAAGTTGGTGGGTTGTTTTAACCAAACCCTAACTACATGTTATTTTGTAGCTTCATTTAATTAGAAATATAGTGGTTTGTTTTAACAAACCTTATCCATGGCACGTTGTCTAAAACCTATGCCATAAAAGGTGGAGGTCAGGGGTTTTATTCCCCATGACCTTCTAGTTTTTCAAGTGGTTATATATATATAAAAAAAAAACAAATCCTACGTGAAATTTGGAATGGATATTATATTGTTATAAGAATATAATATATTGTGGTTAAAACAAACTCACGTCGAAATATATGCGTTCTAATGGGAATGGTTACATGGTATGGAATTTGACCAGAGCTAAGGTTCAAGGGATTAGGCCCTCAGCTCTTTAGCCACCAAAATGACACTTTATTTAACTTTAAATGTATAATATGCCAAATAGCTATCAAGCGACAACATGTGGTGTGTTGGTAGCATGGGATTTGTTAAAGCTTTGGTGGTCACGGAAGTCACAGGGCCAATTCCCTCGGACTCCATAATAATTTTATAAGACATAAACCATATAGGCCAATGGGAAGTGGCCACGTGGCAACTTCTCATTAGCTACCCAATGCCACATGTCAAATGTTGATTGAACCACTTGGATGCCTAAAGGTAATTTCCAACTCAACCTGTCAATTATCATGCCACATCACCCTAGAGCTACCATTTTTAAACCTGCAATCCTGCCACATGTCTCTCTCTGAGCCTACCACATGTCTCTTCATGGTTGACTTTTTCCCTGGTTGACCTGAACTTTGACTAGCCATAATGTTTGAATATGAACTTTGTTTGGCTTACCATTTACACCATTGGAAATATGACAACGAGCTCTTTGCAATGATGTGTTCTTATCGAAATTTTGAGACGGACAAATTTTGAGCCTTTTTTACCCTTTCTAGATCCTGTGAGCATTCTTGGATCCTCCTAGATCATTCCTCCCCACTGGGAAGCTTTTGGACAACCAAAATGTTTTCATTCGGACATTAAATGGGGAAGATGTCTCTCCACTTGACCTGTGTCTCTTCCCCATGATTGGACCACTTGACTCATTACAATCAATTGAATAACAAGGATGAAGGCTGAAATAATGTCGCTAACATAATAAATCACTCTCATACTTCCACATCTATCTGCATTCATATTTTCCACTATTTTCCATGCACAACATATCAACAGTAGTAGTGAACATATAGATGTTATTGACAATGAATTAACAACATTCATTTTCTTCCTAGAAAAATCCATGTCACTTATCAGCTTCAGAAACATTACATGCAAGTGAACTTCATGTGGTAAATTTGGAGAATTTTGAAACACTTCATGATTAGGAGATAACTTGACTATTTCATTATTATATTCCAAATCATATCTTTCACTTTCTTTTGCAGACATCATAGACACATTCTCGCTTCCATTCACAACACCTACAACTTTGATTTGTGTCGTGTCATCTGAATCAGATCCAAAATCTTGTTGGACTTGGAAAATATCATTTTTCTTTCCTTTGCCTCCATGCTTTATAGGCCCTAATTTAGGATGCAACTTCCAGCAATGATCTTCATCATGTCCACTTTTCTTGCAATGATTACATGTGAGCTTTGCTTCTTCCTTCTTTACTGTGGATACTTGTTTCTCTTTTCCCTTGTTCTTATTTTCCTTATGTTGAGCAAACTCCTTGGAGGAATCATCTTTATCATCCTTCCCCCTGGAATCAAGATGCACAACTTGAACACATACTTCATCAAAATTAGTGGGATTTAACAAAATAAGAGTATGACTAATGTAACTATGTCAAGTACCAATGTATTTTAGAAGAGTTTCTATAGGATGTAATGAAATATTTAAATCCAAAGCTTTTTTCCTAAACTATGTTGACGTCAAGGGACTAGAGAGTCCCCAACACCAACATTTCAACCTCCCATGGGGCTAGGTGAGAGGAGACGAGGATATCACCCTAGGATTAAAGTCCTGGACAAAAAGACACATTGAGCTCTAGGCTACAAATACTCTAACCTACAGTCCAAACGTGAGTCCTTTGCCTTGTATTTTACTTTTTAACAATATTTGATTTTTATGTGATTTTACAATTTAATTATTTCTATGTTAAGTTTTATACATTTGAAGTAACAAAATTAAATTTAATAAAGAAAATGAAAACAATAAAAATGAAAAGGCAATTGTTTTGTATTTATTTTAGCAAAAGTAACTAAAGCAAAATTAACCAAAAACTAGAGAAATGTAATAGAAATATGTTAGTTTTAAAGCTATTTAATTAAAAGAAAAGTTTATTAAATAAACATTAGTTTAAAGACTATAAAGGAGTACCATTTTAATGATATAATATTTTTTCATATTTTCTTTTAGAAGTTAGGATGTAATAAAAAGTAATAAAATCAAAACATTAAAGAAAGAAAAAAGGAAAGGTTATACATATTAAACAAGCTAATAAATAAAACTTATATACATGATGTTTACAAAATAAACATGTTCATAAGTTTGTGTGTCATTTAAAATGTGAATTTTCGAAATCTACAAGTTTCTAAGTAGATTAGGGCTAGGTATATGGTATTTAGCCACTCTAGAATTATGTTACAATAGAAATACAAAGCGCGAATAAAAAAATAAATAAATAAATAAAAACAAAAAAAACTGGGCCAAAATGGAATGGAGCAATGGTGGTGAATCACAAGGAGAAAACCTCCATATTAGAAATTGATTAGCGCAGAATAAAATCGAGCTTGAATAAAACAACTAACAAGTAAACATTCACCTTATGAAAAACAACAAACTCATCCTTACTTCATCTTCTCGCTGCTTCACAAAACCCCCCGCTGCCAACAATTCTGTCAATCCCTGTTGAATATGTAAAAGAGGAATGAAAAAAAAAACAGACATCACATCACTCCAAGCATACCTCTCTATAAAGTTTTTGCCAAATTTTTTCTCTCTTTTCTTTCTCTAAATTTCCTTCCCAAATGGTTGTGTGATGCTTCCTTTAAATAGTTGGATGAGTAGTTAGCGTAGTTCTGGAACGAACTGGCCTATGTGAACTGTCTTGAACCGTTCAAACTAACAACATGAAACAACTTAATTTGGATAATAAGTTATTAATCTCACACATACACATTAGTTTTATGTTGTGTTTGGAGGTATCCACAAATAAACCTTTTACTCTCCACGCTTACATCGAAAATATTCATCTCCATACTTCCTATGAAACTCAGCGAGAAACCCAGTCGCATCATCTGAAAAGAAAACCCAGAAGAACTCCTCCCCATCAATCGTGAATTTGGATTCTACAACCATTTTGTACTCTTCAAGTCATTGTGGAGCATCCTCATCTTCAACTAGCCATGAAGTGTATAGATGTGTTGAACGTTCGTCCTCAATTGTGGAATCTGAACTTTCTGATGCCACTTCGTCAGCTAGATTGCAGACTCCATCTTGGTTGATAGCCTCGTTATCAGGCACTTTTGTTTCTTGGGGTGCTTCCTCAGTAATAATACTATCATTGAACTCCTCGGTCTCATCAAACTCTCAATTAAAATCACACATAATAGGAGGTTCCATAGAATACATAATTTGGACACTGTGTCTTGCTCTTCTAGTGGCTGATAAAAATGAGGTAGGTAATACTCATATTCCTCAATCCATTCTAGATTCTGATGTTCCAAAGAAGCTCCTCGATCGCTGGCACATCAAGATAGTTATGGTGCAACTGAAAAGAGTCGGTTCTTCTCTATAGTGAAAAGATTCAACTAAATTATTTGTTATTGATGATATATCATAATCTTTGTCACGAAATTCATCTTCATCATTGTCCAAATTCCGCTCTTGTATTGTAGTTGATCGGCCACATGCCAACTGTAAGACATTCTACACTGTATTAAGGTTTTGAAGAGTGGACGTTTTCCACACATTCCAGTTTGGGTTTGCCTATAGATAGGCATGTATCTAGATATTGGTATTCCCAATATGACAGAGCCAATTTGCAATTCGTGTAGTATGTCCCATATCTCCTATACTCGAAGGAGATTTACCACGCGTAGGTGCTATTGTCCTGCTGGGATAATGATTGATGAGAACTTTCTTCAAATAGGTGATTAATAAAAATGGTAATTTTTCTTTCCAATCCCGAGCTTATGATACATTCCACGTGCAGACTATTGTTGAAGGGATATTCGAAAAGAAGTTTGATAATTGTCTGACTAGTACCCAAACGAACCAACTCCTTCCAAACAACTTCATTCCCAATCTTCAACAACACCGCAATGAATTCCACTATATTTAAATGATATATACCCAAAGGAGGTCTCAATTCTTCATATGTTGTAGGGAGAACATTTGCATCAGAAGACACATTCAACAACTCTAGAAATTCACCAAGGCTATGTAGCATGCTATCCTCCCAAGCTGCACCAGCTGCTGCAAATATTGATATTTTTGGGTCTAACAATGAGATACATATAGACAATGAATGCACTAATAAAGATTTTGATTGTGGGTTCTCTAAGGTGTTACAAAAATCCTTTCCACAAAGGTTGGGCTGGAAAGCCTCAAGTCCAGTGCAGATGGAGCAAGATGAGTTATAGCACATAGTGTTTATGTTGCATTTTGATGTACTCTAGGAGAACTCGTTGAGATCAATGCATCTCCATGATTGATGGGATACCAATCAAATTCACCAATCTAACTAATATCTCTTGATGTGCTTGAATATAACGAATGGTAGCTATTGTTTTTCTTAACAACAATTATATTACAACCTTGATAAAGTATCCAACCAGCAAGGTCCTCGAAGAAAATTAACAAGGAGATTATTGATAGTTTTGCACTCTTGAATGATTTCCTCCTCATCGAAGAGGTCTTCAATTGTACATGTTTCTTTGTTTAAATTAGAATCCACCTTCAATAAACCGAGCTAACCCTTGAATATTTCGAACTGAAATTCCAACTAGAGATACAATCCCCTCATTAGCTTGAAAATACAATAAAGTGTGTGCTTTGGCGATCCTTGAATAAAATAAGTATATTCACATTGATATATAGCACCAAGTACCAAAATTACTCTTAGGATCCAAGCGTTATATAAGTGTTTTTTCACATATAAAAGAGTTTATTTGTTTGAAAACTCAATTCTCAGTATTCGAAATAGGCATTATGAATGAATCCTATAAATTGTGGGAAACATATCTTTAAGAAAATATAAGAGGAAGTGCTTAGTACATGTTGGAAGAAACATAACATGATGGTATGAAATCCATTTATGAGAGATACAGATTAGGCCACAGTTTGTTTTTTTAGATAAAGTCTCCAAGTCGGATAAGTATACAAGTGGAAAGATCATGATGACATAGTAATATAACATATTTTGTTTTTTGGCATAGGCCAAATTTTAATTCATGGTATAAGGAAAATATTATAAAGGTTGGAACGTGGCGTGTTGATATGTACAACAAAAAAGTTGATAAAAGGGCCCAAAAATATTTGGAAGCAAAATAATATGTGGGAAGTGAACAAGAGGGCCACTTTTGTGATTTTTCAAGCACCTCAACAACTTTACCAATTACCGTATCATCCTTGCCAAATGATTGTAGTAAACCAGTGTCTATTTGAGATCCTGTATCATGTGCAACTTCAAAATTGATCACAGACCATCTTCGTCATAACTAAAAATATTATTTAATGGCATGTTCTTTGAATGTGTAGCAGCAACTCAACGGGACCGCACAAGACTTTGCGCAAGAATTTGCAAAATGAGAGGGGGATCGTGGCAACGCTTTGATGGCTAAGTATTATTGACAAAAATCATCGTCAACAATTGCCAACCAACATATGCATGTAGTTTATAGTGGCATGCAACTTGAAATAATAAACTTATGATCCTTGATTCTCGGAAGGAAGGGGAAGGGAAGGGTAATGACAAGACTGAGGGTGACTCAATTTGGAACAAGAAGAGGTCAATAGGGTTGGGTGGATTAGGTTATACAACAAGGGGAGACACAATGGAGGTCAAGGGATTCATGGATCAGAACTTCCTAGAATAACTCATGGAAAGTGATAAGTATGAGGGGGTTTGGTCCTGTTGTATAACCCGAAGGGACGACTCTTTAGATCTTGAAAAAGTGATTACAAGGCTAGAAAACTATAACGGATGTGTGTTGAGGGAAAGACCCAAGTTTAACATTGCGCATCCACAATGTGTATGCTGGAGGCATCTCAAAATGAAGGGGACAGATAAAGGGAAAGAAGGAATATGGGGATAGGACTGATGAATGTGACGAGTGAGGATGTCTCACGTAGCAAGCACATGGTAGACAAGCAAGGGATTATGAAAAAGGAAAGAAACTTGTTTCACCTGCAAGTTTGTTGTCCACCAAAACACATTTGGTCAATCAATTAATGAGGATGTCTCACGTAGCAAGCACATGGTAGACAAGCAAGGGATTATGACAAAGGAAGGAAACTTGGTTCACTTACAAGTCTGTTTTCCACCAAAACAGTTAAAAATATATAGATAGTCTGCCTTTTAATATCACTAACCATTTCTCCATCACTTCTGACCATCAAAAAGGGGAAAAAATAAAAGAAAGCAAAAGAAACAAAAAACAAAAGCGAGAAAATAAAGGAATAAATTTTGATGTTAACCCAACAATAATCTATCCCTTCTTGTAAAATATAATCATCATCATCATTATTATTATTATTATTATTTGTTTATTTATTTATGTACAGAGGAAAAGAAACCATTAGCTTGGACTCAATTCGGATGAAATTTAGCGTAAAGGAATGTGTCACCTGATTTGCATGCAAATTTTATTAGTTCGACAAATTTGTGCGTGGAGGGACTGCCAACATGCCAACCAACAAATGTGTACGGTACATAGATATGATTAATCAATAGCCAAAAGAAATGATCACCAATCTCCAAGACATGCAAACCAAAATATGTGTTTCCAGTAGTGATGAAGGTATCAATTGAATTAGATTTAAGATTTAGGGTTTGTATGTTAAAGGGATGATCCGTGAATTCAACAAACAAATCATATCTATGGATCTTTCTATCAGGAACCGGGTCCTCATGATGCAAAGAAGATTCATAACATGGATTAAAAAACATAGGAATGTTCCTACAATAGTCATTATCATCGAAATAAAAAGTGCACCTAGGAGGGACATGCTCGATGGTGTCAAGTTCTTTAACCTCTTTTGATTGAAACAAAGGATTAGCAACAATTTTATACAAGTTAAGATCTTGATTGAACTCATAATCATATTCAAAAGAGGACTCCTCAATTGTATCATTAAAGTCATGTTGGTCTACATCATTTGACCACTCATTAGCATTATTAACAAATAAAAATGCATCATAAATTGGTTTGACATGATCAGCCTCAATGTCTTTATCTGTATAATCAAATTCACCATCACATGTGTGTGAATAAAAGGATCGAAATGAAAGATGACTTTGGGATTGAGTTTTTTCATGAGGCTTACGAAGGGTGATGTTTGAGATGTGAGAGTTGGATTGATCATTAAGAATCATGATATAATCATAATCCTTTTCACATCCAAGCTCTTGACCACAAGTATTTGATTCATTATAATTAGGCCATGAGAGACAGGGCTCCTGAGATATACTCTCGGCATGATTTGAAGATTGAGACTCGAGAAAGAACATGTGATCTTGTAAGATCTTAATGATGGGAATTAAAGAAGATAAATCCTTGTGTGAATCACAAATTCCAAAGGAGTAACTTGTTCTACAGATTTTCTCTTTGAAATCGAGGCAAATTGATAGAGCTAGCTCTAGGTTTTGAACATTCTTTTCTTCCAACCGCCATCGGTAAAGAGAAAGTAGAAGTTCGTAGTAATGCAATAGGGCAGCTAAGTTAGTTGGGAAAATGGAAGTAGGAATTAAATTGTACAACTTGATAAAATAAAGTTAAATGTAAGAATGTGTTCATTATCCTTAATATGTAACTAATCAAATCTTTTAAGATGTTCATAAGGATTATTCGAATGCTCAAAGGTTGAGGTAAACTAGTAAGAAATTTCAAACCAAGTAGAGAAGCATCCATCGGGAAGGCTGGAAAATAAAGAGGTGTCATCGCCCTGAAGGGAATTCATAAACAACAACATGCAACTATCATTATTTTTTACTCTGAGAATGGCGCAAGCATTCAAAAACACACAAATATGTTCAATCACTGTAACAGTTTCATCGCCATGAAAGAGAGGCAAATGATTCTTGAATTTGTGAGGTAAAGGATTAGACAGGTGAGCGAACTTCAAGGGAATGGGCACAAACCAGGGGGAATTGTTTAGGTCTTCTTCAAACTCAAACATGTCATACTTGCGAACGACCTTCCCAGGGTCAGAAGTTGAAACCACAGGGTTACAACCACCAAACAGGCTTCTAATCGGTTGAGACATTGAGGTCTAGGAAAAATAAAAATAAAATTGAAACAATTAAAACAAAACTAGGAACGAACCATTGAACGTTCATTCCTAGTATGGTTGCCAAACATATGTTGATGTCAAGGGACTAGAGAGTCCCTAACACCAACATTTTCAACCTCCTGTAGGGCTAAGCGATAAGAGACAGGAATATCACCCTAGGCTTAAAACCCCATTCAAGAAAGTGCATTGAACTCCGAGCCAATTTTCCCCTAACCTACAATCCAAGCATGAATTATGTTACCTTTACTTTTCGTAATATTTATTTTTTATTTAATTTATGATTTTTATGCTATTTTACAATTTAATTACTTCTATGTGGAGTTTTTACATTTGACATAACAATAAAATCTAACAAAGTAAAACGAAAAACTAAAATGAAAAGGCAATTTGTTTTGTATTTGTTTTATAAGAAAATATTAAAAACAAAATTAAGAAGGCTAGAATAATTATCCTAATTTTAAAGTGATTTGAAAAGAAAAGTTTACTAAACTAACATTAAGTTTGAAGATTATATGAGAGTAGCACTCTAATAATTTAATATTTTTTTTCATATTTCTCTTAGAAGTTAGAATGTAAAAATAATAAAATCAAAAAAGAAAAGTTATACACATTAACAAGCTAATAAATAAGAGTTTATACACATGATTATTTACAAAATAAATATGTTTTGTTTGTCTTTTTATATTTTTAATCTTTAATGTTGTATTAAAAGAAGATGAGGCAAACTGAGGACTTTAAAGAAATAATCAAAGAAATAGTTCAGAGTGAAGAAAAATAAATTGATCTTCATTTCAATTGTTTCCCATACAAATTCCTAAATTTTTAAACCTACAATTCACTGCGTAGACTAGGGCCAGGTATATGGTCTTTAGCCCTTTTAGACAAAATTTAGAATAGAAAGACCAAGCACGATAAGGGAAAAAATAAAGTTGAGCTAGAAGTGGAATGGAGCAATGAAGGTGAATCAGAAGGAAAAAACCTGCGTATAGAAACTTATTAGCACCGAATAAAATCGAGCTTTAATAAAGTAAACTAACAAGTAAATGTTTATCTGTGAAGGCCAACAAACTCATCCTCACTTTATTCTTTTCTCTGCTTCGCAAGACCCCCTAGTTCCGAGATTCCTTCAATCCCTGTTGAATATGTAAAAAAAAATGTATAGAAACAGTCCTCACACTCCAAGCATATTTATCTCTGAATTTTCTGCCAAGGTTCTCTCTCAAAATTTTCTCTCTAAAATTATCTTCTTCAGAAAAAGAAAAATTTTGTTCCAGAAATTTTCCTTTATACCATTTGATGGACCACTACCTGGTAGTTCTGGAAGTTTTGAGGCTAACGAATCTAATCCCGCACGAGACAGAACTTCTTTTATTTAAAAGAAACCAAAAATTTGTTTAAGAGAATTCCTTTTCCACGTGTTGGTTTTTGTTCGTTGAAGAATTGAACCATGGATCAAATCCTCTAAGGCGTGATTTATTATGTGAAATTCCCCATCCAATTTATCCATTCGGTTTTAAAAAAAATGATAGTTAAATTCCATGATCCGCTCTCTTTTGGACAGCCATCATTTGCCACGCCATTTTCAGCTTGTCGAATCTATTAACATTGTCTCTGTAAACTGCGTATGGTTCATGAATGCCTGGAGTGCCTGATCCCTCCTTTTTTCAAGAGCTTCCCATCGAGGGCCAGAGAACTTTCCCTGATATATTTTATAAGTAAGAACAAACTGTGTTGTGACAACCTTTTCTCTTACAGCAAGTGCACCATCAGTTCCAATCTTTTCAAGCTTTTGTCTACAAGCGTGTCAACACGACTTGCAAAAAAGGAATCAATACTTGTGATTTTTGAAAGATCATCACCCTTAACTGATTCTATACCTTCCATGTATACATCAATCACAACTTCATATCATGGAAGTGAGAATATAAGGGTAACATTTACACTAATACCAAGTGAAATAACTTGCTTTATAGAGGAATGCATTATGTTGTTGTTGGAATCTTAATGTAGACATTACAGCGATTGACTTTTTTGTGCAACCATTTAGCAGCCTCAACAGTTCCTCATGTCTTCAAGTGAAAGTATTTGCGAGACTTCAACAGAAACATAACCATCTACTGCTCCCGTCGCATCATCAATGGGCTCAAATAATTCGCCTTAATCTTAGATATCTTTATTACAAGCTCCCAGTAAGTGTCCTCGACTCCTTTCTGTCATCGCAAGATGTTCCAATTTTCCATGGGTTTGAAAAAACGTCTTCCCCGAGCAAAGCTCCACAAGAAAGCACCTTACACTTAAAATATGACAAGGGTAGTTCCATCCAAGACCCAATAACTTCAGGAGCTCGATAATGTCTTGTAGAGACCGCTGAGGTGCGATGTGGTGCTTCCAAAAATCAATTAACGTTATTGCACTCGACTTTGGAAATATTTTAAAGTCATCTAGAGATCCCTTCACACCCTTTCAATCTGGAGCCTTCACACAGTCCGAAGAAAAATATATTTTCAAGCTTTAAATCCATGTGAACGAGTTTCCACTCATGCATATATGCTACAAATTCCAACAGTCGCCTTCCAACCTCCCGTACAAGATCAATGGAAAATGGACTGTAATTGTTCTTCCCTAAGAATCATATAAGCTTGGGCCAAGCTTCTCAAATACTATGCAACCAAACTCAGTGATATTCTCGGTTCTTAATCCTCGGCACAAATGCTACTTGTTTTATTTTACATTATAAGAATGCCAAATATTGATGAGCTATCGTCTCTTACCATTTGAAACAAATTTTATCCTTTTGCCTGCTGGTTCAAATTATTTATACTACTCTTATATAAATCCTCCAAGTGGGATAAGGTGTACAAACTAAAAAGATCATGGTAATATAACATGGAACAATATTAAATTCATAACCAAAAAGAAAGTTGGTATTACCTTTAAGTTATAATTAAATATTTAAAATGGATAGGACATATGGTCATGCAAACTTAAAGAGTCTTATGTGGCTTTGTTATAGAATAAGGAATTTGGATAATTGGTTTACTTTTCCCCCTTTTATCAAGTGAAAAGAAAATGTCAAACAAGGATATGATAATTATAACTTTTCTTTTGGCGTAGGTCAAATTTTAAGGCACGGTAAAAGAAAAATATTTTAAAGGTTAGAATGTGGCGTATTGATGTGTACAACAATAAAAAGGGGCCAGTAATATATGAAAGCAAAATTATATGTGAGAAGTAATCAAGAGAGCCACTTTTGTGATTGCTCAAGAACTTCAACAACTTTATCAATTATTGTATCATGTGCAACTTAAAAATTAATCACCAACCATTTTCATCATAGTTAAAAATATTCTTTAACGACATCTTCTTTAAATGTGTAGCAACAACTCAGCGGGAGTGCACAAGACATTGTGCAAACAATTGAGAAATGAGAGGGGGATCCTGGCAACGCTTTGTCAACTAAGTACTGTTGACAAAACTCATCTTCAACAGGTAGTTGTGTGATAATATCATGATTGCATACTAGTTGAGATAGTTTATTAATGTTTGGATTTGGTGGAGGTTTTGAAGGTGTTGGTGGTTATATATGAGCCTTAGAATTGTTATTTTTTCAAGGAGGTATAAGTAATGTTGACATTGGTGTGGTGACCACCCTTTCTTAGGTCTCTAGGGATACTATGAAGGAAACCACTTGGTTTGTTGAAGTTGTTGGAAGGGAAATATTATTGGTCGTTGTCCTTGAGGGTTTGTATATTTCCACGGATGTGGAGATGGGATTTGATTTGGCCAGGGTTGAGGAGTAGGATACTATACCAATTTGTGGAAGGATTTAATTGATTACTCCATGTAGAGTTGAAATACTATGAATGTTCATAATGCATATCTTAAGGGAGTTGTTGAGGTGTTCCTTGCCTTCTTTGGTTGATGAAACGTATTTGCTTCATTTTCTCCTTGGCTCCTTCATGCAATGATTTTAAACAAAGAAATTGATGGAATTGTCTTGTGTTATGATCTTTGCAAATTTTGCAAAGTTACACACTATTCAATGGATATTCATGTTGGGCATGTTCTTTTGTACATTGTGGACATAAAACTACCAAAACCATCTATGGTTCCTCTTGTTTCTTCTTAGTTTGCAAGGTATCAAATTGCATTATTAATGAATGCATGATATCCATCTTCATTTCTTCCAACAAGTTGCAAATATCCATCTTGGTCAATGCACATTTTTCTCACAAGAGTTGTGCAACCACTCCCTTTAAACCCTTATTCTTCCTTGTAGCAGATCATGAATAGTTCTTGAAAGTATCCCTTATCTCATCATAAGAGCACTTGAATATGTTAATCCCTAAATAGTGTCACATTACCCCTTAATTGGGGCACATTACATTAGTATTGTTATTTTATTTATGTCGGCTTGGGTCCATTAGTTGTAATTGTACCTCCTAGTCTCCTATATATACCAAGGAGACCTTTTCATTTGCAATCATCTTGTATTGGTGAATTTATGTGGTGTATAAGGAGGTTTCCCCCTCGAAGAGGCTTATTATCTGAAATTATCTCTTTTCCAAGGCGTGGAGTACTTATTCTAATGTTTTTATGCTATTTTGATATGTGTTTCCTAACATTTGGTATCAAATCTCAAGGTCTTAGGGTTTCGTTGTTACATCTGAGACACCTTGGAATTTTCGCTATACCTTTTTTTTATGGGGTGTTTCTGAAGGAATTGCTTTGGGGATATTTAGTAGACATATCAAGGTACGTGTGGTTAAAATATCAACTTCTATGGATTTATACTTTCGTAGATATAGCCTGTGGAAGATCGGGTTCTTGAATCATATTGAATTTAGTCATCTCGTAATTTTCTTTATAAATATTTTTCTGTGATGATTCAGACCATGAAACTTGGAGGATATTTCGAGGAATTATCAAGGTATCTTTGGAAAAAATTTAAGTTTTTGGGGCATCCTAATTTTGTATATACACCCTGTGTAAGATAGGGTAGTTGACTAGTCATATTAACTAGTTTCAAATAGGTGTCTCGGGTAAAACAGTGATATATTCTTCAATGAGTATCCCAATTAAGTTAGAATAGTTGCATTTGACAGTGGATATTCTGTAATATTCTTTGTGCAATTTTCAGAATAAGATATCATATATTGTGCACTTGGAACGCTTTACAAGTACGCTCTCCTGGAAAGGCCAAAAATCAGCAAGGTGTGGGGAAGTTACCATAACTTCCACTTGGCACATCCAATTTTGATTAGACCTATGGAATTAAAGAGAGGAAATATCAAAGAACTAAAAAAACAAATTTCAGACCCAGAAGGGTCGAAATTTTAAATATACAACAGAAGAAAGGTCGACTAGAAGAACAACCTCCAAATTAGGGTTTAAAAGGTGTGTTTTTCTTTTTTGGGAAATTTACATATCTTTTGACTAGAAGATCCAATTGGGGTGATTCAAAAAGCAGAATAAAGCCGAATAAAAGGAGTATCACATAAATTTTATAGAAACTTAGGTATTTTTTTAGGTACAGACTTGTTCCAGCGTCTCTAAACGTAGGAAATGTTGTTACTGGTTGAGGTGACAACTCAGGGATAGTGTGGTTCTTCCATGTACCTAGAGTATATCAGAAGGCCTCTTTTGAACATTTGTACATTAGACAAAACTACTACATATTTTATATCCCATGTACCTGGCATATATCGGGAGACCCCTTAGAATCCTAAGACTTACTGAGTAAACCTTTTGGTAATCTTATTGCTATAGTACATTGAAAACATCACTCGGGGAGATCACTCTCTAGTACCTGGGTAGTTGGATAATACAGCTAAGGGCACGGTCAATCCTTCTTAGTTAGTTCCCTGAGATATCGGGACAAGTACTATTAGGACCTTTTCCTAAGCCAATTAGGAATTCCTACCTTGCAGTGATACTTGGACAACATGCCACCAAAAAAAGGAACTTCTACACCAAATAAGCCTTTAGACAATCCTACTTGGACTCTTGATTAAGGTGAAGAAATGCATAGGGACATAAATGATTTACAAAAGAAGGCAGTAAAAAAAGATGAACTACAAGGGATGATGGATTCAACTAAATCTAAGATGGAAGCGATAATGGATACTAAGATGGATGGTTTAAAAGGGAAGATCATGGAAGGATTGAAAAATTTGGTAATAGAGAGGCCACCTGAAAGTGACAATGTATCCCAGGAAATTCATGATGAGGACACAAGGAAGATGAATCAAGACTGGAGAAACTCCAAATTTGGGTTGAAGACCAACCACTTTCCTAAGATATATATGAGGAAGTTTAATGGAAAGGATACAATCACATGGATACTCGATATGGAGCAGTTCTTTGATCTACATGATGTGCCACACACACAAAAGGTATGAATTGCATCTTTGTATTTATAACCCATTCAGTTTATGTGGTATCGATGGATTTGTTCTCACAATTCACTTGTCACTTGGATAATTTTCATGAAAGAAATGATAGCACACTATGAGAATACAAGGAGAAACACCTTCTTCAACCAATTGATAAATCTCAAGAAACGAGGTTCAGTTGCATAGCATATTGAGAAATTCCAAAGATTGAATATAAAGGTAATGAATATTCTATATGAGCACTTGATTGATGTATTCATAGGAAATTTAAAGGATAACATTCAACATGAGGTTCTCCTTTGGGAACCCAAATCATTGGAGAATACGTTTATGGTGGTGAGAAATGTTGAAAGTAAAATTTTGGCTATGGCTACTCAAGAAAGAGGGATCATGTCATATGTGTCCATGTTACACATTATTTTCATCATCCCTATGATCGTTAAT
>CBVK0100603494.1:0-16761 GCA_900067695.1 Picea abies | reverse complement strand
CCGATCTCAAGCTTTCCCCCATGGTGGGATGATGTTGTCTGTGATGATCTTGTGCTTGATCAAGACTAAAAGATAAAACGAGCTATATTTTCCCCATGGTGGGATGATCTCATTCGAGATGAGATCGTGCTTGTGCAAGAGGGAAAGCTAGCACGTGCTAGATTTGAACCATGGTGGGATGAAATTTTCTGAGAAGAGCTCGTGTTGGTGCAAGACTGGAAGCTAGCATGCACTAGCTTTCCCCCATGGTGGGATGATGTTGTTGGATATGAGCTTATGATTTTGTAAGAGGGAAAGCTATCAGAAGCTAGCTTTCCCCCATGGTGGGATGATGTTTTTCGAGATGAGATCATGCTTGTGCAAGTGGGAAATGAGCTAGCTTTCTGCTAGAGTGAGATGATGTACGAGATGATTTTTTTCTTGTGAAAAAGGGAAATATATCATGCACTAGATTTCTCCCATGGTGGGATGACGTTGTACGAGATGAGCTCATGCTTATGCAAGAGGGAAAAATAGCATGTGCTAGCTTTCCTCGATGGTGGGATGATGTTTTTCGAGATGATCTTGTGCTTGTGCAAGAGGGAAATCTAGCACGTCTTAGCTTTCCCCCATGGTGGGATGATATTGTTCATGATGATCTTGTGCTTATGCAAGAGGCAAATTTCCCCCACGATGAGATGATGTTGTTAGATATGAGCTCATGCTTGTGTAAGAGGTAAAGCTAGTACACTCTAGCTTTCCCCCATGGTGGGATGATGGTGTTCGAGATAAGCTCATGGTTTTCAAGAGGGAAATATAACACATGCTTGCTTTCCCCCACAATGGGTTGATGTTTAGATTTCTAGCAATAGGGAAAGCTAGCATGCTTTAGATTTCTCCCACAACGGGATGATGTTGTACATGATGATCTTCTTCTTGTGCAAGAGGAAAAGCTAGCATGCGCTAGATTTCTCCCATGATGGGATGATGTTGTCCATGATGAACTCGTGCTTGTGCAAGATGTTTATTTCCCCCATGGTGGGATGATGTTGTCTGAGATGATATCATACATGTGCAACAGGAAACACTAGCACATGATATCTTCCCGCCCATAGTGGAATGATGATGTACGATATGAGATTTTTCTTATGCAAGAGGGAAAGCTAGTGCATACTAACTTTCCCGTATAGTGAGATGATGCTATCTGAGATGAGCACATGCTTTTGTAAGAGGGAAATATATCAAGTGCTAGATTTCCCCCATCGTGAGATGATGTTGTTCGGGATGAGCTCGTGCTTGCGCAAGAGGAAAAGATAGCATGAGATTTATTTCCCCCACGATGTGATGATGTTGTCCGAGATGAGATCGTGTTCATGCAAGATGGAAAACTAGCACACACTAGCTTTCCCCAACATTGGGATGATGTTATATTAGATGAGCTCATGCTTGTGCAAGAAGGAAATCTAGCACTCAGTAGCTTTCCCCAATGGTGGGATGATGTTGTCTGATATGAGCTCGTGGTTGTGAAAGAGGGAAATCTAGTACGAGCTATATTTCCCTCATGGTGGGATGATGTTGTAAAAAATGAGCTCGTGCTTGTGCAGGAGGGATAGATAACACAAGTTATATTTCCTCCAGGGTGGGATGATGTTGTCTGAGATGAGCTCATTCTTGTGCAAGAGGGAAAGCTAGCACACGCTAAATTTTCCCCACAGTGGGATGATGTTGTTCGAGAGGATCTCATTCTTTTGTAAGATGGAAAGATAGAAGACACTAGATTTTCCCCACAATGGGATGATGTTGTTTGAGATAAGCTCGTGCTTGTGCAAGAGTGAAAGATAGCATGTGATAGATTTTACCTAGAGCGGGATGATGTTGTCTGAGATGAGATCATGTTTATTCTAGAGTGAAAGTGAGCATGCACTAGATTCCCCCTCAGTGGGGTGATGTTCTCGAAGATGAGCTTATGCTTGTGCAAGAGGGAATGCTAGTACGAGCTAGTTGTCCCCCACAGTGGGATGATGTTTTCTAGGAAGAGCTTGTGCTTGTGCAAGAGGGAAAGCTAGCATGAGCTAGATTTCCCCTATGGTGGGATGATTTACAAGGTGATCTTTTTCTTGTGCAAGAGGAAAAGCTAGCATGCACTAGATTTCTCCTACTGTGGGATTATGTTTTACAAGATGAGATAGTGCTTGTGCAAGATGAAAATTTAGCATGCCCTATCTTCCCTCAATGGTGGGATGATGTTTTGCAAGATGATCTTGTGCTTGTGCAAGAGGAAAATCTAGCATGTGTTAGCTTTCCCCCATAGTGGAATCGCGTTGCTCGATATGTGCTTGTTCTTGTGCAAGAGGGAAAGCTAGAATGCTAGCTTTCACCCACATTGGGATGATGTTGTTGAAGATGCACTTGTGCTTGTGCAAGAGGGAAAGATATCATGATCTAAATTTCCTCTATAGTGGAATGATTGTTTTTTAGATGCACTTGTGCTTATGCAAGAGGGAAAGATTGCTAGAATGTGCAATCTTTCCTCCATGCTAGAATGATGTTGTTTAGGATGCACTTGCATTTGTCCAAGCGGGAAAGCTAGCATGCACTAGATTTTCACAATGGTGGAATGATGTTGGTCAAGATGCGCTTGTGTTTCTATCAGATGGAATGCTATCATGCACTAGTTTTACCCCATGGAGGAATGATTTTGTTCAAGATGCGCTTTTGTTTTTGCAAGAGAGAAAGCTAGTGTGCGCTAGATTTCCCTCACAGTGGAATGATGTTGTTTGTGATGCATTTGTGCTTTTGCATGGTGGGATTATGTTTGAGATGCATTTTACTTTTGCAAGAGGGAAATATAGCACACGCTATATTTCCCCCATGGTTGAATGATGTTGTTCAAGATTCACTTGCACTTGTGCTTGTGCACGAGGGAAATCTAACATTCCCTTGCAATGGAATGATGTTGCTTGAAAAGTGTTTGTTCCTTTGCAAGAAAGAAAAATAGCAGCCATTATCTTTTGACCACATTGGAATGATGTTGTTAGAAATGTTCTTGTACTTGTGCAAGAATGAAATCTATCACACGCTACTTCCCCCCCACAGTATAATGATGTTATCCAAAATGTGCTTATGCTTGTGCGCTAGGTTTCACTCAAAATAGAATGATGTTGTTTGAAATGTATTTTTTTTTGTGAAAGAAGGAAAACTAGTATGGGATAGGTTTCCCCTATTGTGGAATGACATTTCTTGAAATGCACTTTTCCTTGTGTAAGAAGAAAAACTAGAATGTTCTAGCTTTCCTTCACAGTGGAATGATGTTATTCAAAATGTGCTTGTGCTTGTGCAAGAAGGAAAACTACCACAAGCTATCTTTCCCTTCTAATGGAATGATGTTAGAAATGTGATTGTTCTTGTGCAAAAGGGAAAGCTACCATGCACTATATTTCCTCCATAGTGGAATGATGTTGTTCAAAATTCCCATGTGCTTGTGCGAGAATGAAAACTGCCACGCACTATCTTTCCTATATAGTGGAATGATGTTGTTCGAAATGAACTTGTTCTTGTGTAAGAAAGAAAGCTAGAACCCACTACTTTTCCTCCATAGTGGAATGATGTTGTTTGAGATGTGCTTGTTTTTGTGCAATAAGGAAACTTATATACCCTAGTATGAATCGAAAAGTTTGGATTGGCTTGCAGTTCTTTTTGCAAGTTAATATCTAACATTTAAATACTATCCAAGTCTTGGCATGATGAAAACACATTTGTGGTAATTTCAAGTTTCGATTGATGGGATCATAAGTTTATTTGCATCATAATCAACTATTTGAATGCATTTGTACATCCATGTGAATTATCATATCTTTGTAATGGTGACATAATGGTTTTTTAATGCCCCATATTTTAGCTTTGGGTAGTTAGAACTTTGATTTTTCTCATCTTAGTAATTCATTTCTTAACAACTATGTGCACTCAACAATATTGATATAGACATACAAGAAGTGTACATATGGACCTAGTTATGTGTTTCATACTATTATTTTAATTGTTATATGCTCATGATGATGATAACTCTCTGATTTGCTTAAAAATGCAAATTAAGATATGGAATTTAGGTACATGGATACTAATTCAAAGTTATGTTGATAATGCATAACAGATTTAAGACATGATAAAAATAAACATACATTTCTTAATTGAATGTCAATAGAGATATCGATTCTTATATAAAATTATGATGTATATACATGGATATGAGTTATTGGTAAACTAACCTACAAGTTGATGAGCTATGTGATAGCCAAATGACTACAGTGATGAGATAACATGGATGTCATAGACATCAAGAAGATAGTGTATGCTATGAGTTATCATTATTATTTAATTTATGATTTGAAATATTGTTATGATCTATGGTAAGTGTGGTTTTCACAGGACACATGACTTTCCCAGAGTGGTTGTTTGATGACGTGACTCTAGGAATAGTAGTTTCACAATGGAGATTGATGTAGGGTGTTGACCCTAGTTCTATGAGGAGGGGTGGAGGTATTTCCCACCATTTATCCTCTGAAACCTAGAGTCATGGGAGGGTTGTGTGAAGTCACGCTCCCCTAGACATGTGATAGCAACTGATAGTTTCCTGTTGGGGAAGCTTGGTTGAGATGTATGACATTTCCTCTTACGGGTTCTATCTAGATTTAGGTCAATATAGTTGACGCTACATCTTAGTCCAACAGAGGAAAGGATAGGATGGAAGATCGAAGTAGGTTAGGAAGGAAGGATGCTTCGATGTTAGTTTGGAATAATGATTGAGGATTAGATATGCCACTATTGTTTACTCACTTGGTTCCTACCATGTTTAAAACTCTCTTTGATTTCCTCTTGATATTTTAAGTGTGATAATGAGTTATTGATGAATTAATGTAATTTTTTTCGTTAAATATTATTAAATGATGCATTACTTGATTTGTTGTCCTACATGTCTTGGTGATCATATAGGAACTATGCACTAGAGACAATGGTTGTTTATCGTTAGTACATACATGGGATATGTGTCCTCTAGCTACGCACACATACCCTACCCATGTACACTAGTACAATTAATTAATGTATTAATTATTAAAGTAAATTATTAAATATTTAGTTGAATGTTTATTGAATATTAAATTATATTGCATACAAAATATCTAGAAGCATTAAATACCTTCTTGACTTTGATAGATGGTGGGTCTGATGAATTAAATGAGCATGGTGGGGTGTTATATTCATTTTAGGGAAAATTGTCAAATTACATTTACTAGATAGCATGAGAAGAAAGACTTTTCTTTTTGTTTTATTGTTGTTTAATGAGGATGGTTGAGGAGACTTGGGGAAGGATGTATGGAAACTTGATAAATAGGGAGGAGAAGTGGTGAGGAAAGGAGGATGGAGGAGGTTTTTGAGCATGATGAGAGGTTGTGAAATCTTTGGAAGATATATTTATTATGATGGTTTTCTTTGAGCATTTGTTATTTCCAGTTCTTGGAGTCATGGGCACAAAGGGCCAAGAAACCGAAAGGTTTATTGGAGCTAGGAAGATGGTTAGGCTCCTAGTTGGCTGGGAGGATTCTATTGTTTCACTCTGGGCAAGAGAGAAAAGAATGCTTGGAAGCACTCAGGACTACATTACAAATGATGAGCTTTGACAAGCTAGGGAGGAGGTATTTTTCGGTGGTATTTGGTTATTGATATTTTTTGTATACTTTTGTTTTAAGTTATAAATCATAGAGTTAACATATTACTTATTTCATCATGTTTTCTAGATTTATCATTAAGAAAATGTAGAAGAATTGTGTAAATGAAAATCAATGAAATTATGCTAAAACAAAGTTGTTATTGTGTATGTATTTAAAGAAAGATTAATTGTTTAACATCCTGGATGGGTGTTACAGTTTTCACGACTTTGAAGACATGGCTTATTGGCATTCCAATGCTGAGCTACAAAAGAAATATACCTTAACCTTACATTTGAACCATGCTACTTAAGTTTATTGTTTGGATTTGTGAATTTTATAGATGTTCAATAATAGTATTATCTTTGAAAATTATTTATTGGCCATTTGATAGAGTTGCATGGATGAAACAAAAGAAATTCATTGAATTTTTGTTGGGAATTATGTTTATATGTTGTATAATTTTGAGTCATCTTAAATGTTGTAAAAAAGTCACATAATCTTAATGCTTAATGATTGCAGACGAATAGACAAAGTATGATAGTTTAAATGGTTTTAGAGAAGCCTAGCTCTTGTATCAATTGTCATTTTGTTAGTTCTATATGTTAAAATCACCTAAATAAGTGTTGCCTTAGTTATTGGCATGTATCATAGAGTGTCGAATGGAGAACCCAGAATATGGAAATCATGCTTTGGTTTCATGTTATAAAATGGTTGAGAAATCCTCTCAACTTTTTTGTTTAGTAATTTGGTCTTCTAGTCCCAGTCTAGTTTGCAAATGCTTGTTGTTTGGTCAATCAATTCTATTAGCAAATGCTTTCTTTTGGTTAGGTGTTGAGATGTAATTGTATGATTAAACCAAGTGAATTATACAACCTCAAATTTGAAATGATTGGCTATCTCATTTTCCTACATTGAAAAATTAAAAAAATGTGAAGTTGTGTTGATTTTGGATCTCGAGGGACAATGATAAGGGTTTGTCACCTTTGAATTTAAAAATATTCCTTTGGTTCTAGTTGTGTCATTGATTGCTTGAAATTAGACTTGAATAATAGTATTATTGTTCCATTGTATGCAATATCAATGCCTAGTTGGTCCTTCCTACTATTCCTTTTAAGTGTTGAATGTTAGGTTTCAATATGAGTTTCAAGCTTTTATTGGCTTTGGAACAAGCTAACTTAGATCCACCATTATGAAACAATAAGTATATTCAAATATATTGTTGTTGTGGGCTCTACATTTATTTTTGTCATAGATGGAAAGCTAGAAGTTGTTAGCATTCATTTAGGAACAAAAACATGTATGTGCCATTGCTTAGGGTTACTTTGTCTTCACATGTTATTTTATCACAAGCCCATGTAGCAATATAAACATGATTTTCCCTAGCCCTACTTATGATTCCCCTACATGATGAGTCATGTTTTCTGGTCTCTAGACAAAGCAAGGAGGTGATTTCACCCTAACCAAGGTTAGTGTTCTAATGTTGTCACCAACAATGCACTTATGCTTCTTCTAGATGGAAAGTTAGTGGTTGCTACCTTTCTTGCTAGCAAAAGCACAAGGATGAAATCAATGCTCTGAGGGTGCCTTAGTCCTAAAACACGCCATGGTTAATGTCCTACCTTTGTATGTGTCCTTTTATTGGATTTGTAACATGCTAAGAAGATCTAGAATGATGCAATAAGAAGTGTATTTAAATCCAACATTGTTGATTGCTTTGCACTTGCGCTTTTATTAGAAGGAAAGAAAGCAGTTGCCATCGTTCATTTTGACACAACCTCAAGGATTCAAAATAGATATAATAGCAATATTTTTATCCAATTTCAGATTTTATGAATTGTAGGGTGTTATTTCAAAGTGTATATGAGCAATGTACCTAAGATGGATTCAATTGGGCCTGAGGCTCTCTCCCTCAAAGTTGATGCAATCAATTCTCTAAGGGTGATTTTGTTCTAACAATCACCATGGTTAGTGTTATGGATTGATGTGTGCCCATTTATTATCTATGGAACAAGCTAATAAGATCCAATATTATGAAACAATAAATGTATTCAAATCAGATGTTGTTGTGGGATCTACATTTGTTCTTTTCATAGATGGAAATCCAATGGTTATTAGTTTTCCTTCAAGAAAAAGCACAATTATGCAATGATACTCAAGGTTTTCCTTTTTCCTCACATTCCCTTTTATCACAAACTCATGTACCAGTATGAACATGATATGCCCTCATCATACTTTCAATTCCCCTATGTGATGAACCATGCTTATTGGTTGATAGACAAATAAAGGAGGTGATTCACCTAAAAAAAGGTTAGTGCCCCAATATTGTTATACAAATTTTTGTTTTACTTTTGTTAGAATAAAATATAGTGGTTGTGTTTATTAAATTTCCTTCAAATGGAAGCAAAAATAAGTAATCATTGCTCTCAGGGCACCTTTATCCTAACAATCACCATTGTTAGTGTTTTTCTTTTGTGTGTGCCCTTTGATTGCGTCTAGAACAAGCTAATAAGGTATATGATGAAATAAAAAGTGTATTTAACTAATGTTGTTGTTGGATCTGTACTTTTTCTTTTGCTATAAGGAAAGATAACGGTCACTATATTTCATTATGGCACAAGCACAAGCATGAAATCACAAGGTTTCGAGATGGCTGGAATAGTGGGACTCCTGTCCAATTTCGAAGAACATGAAGTGTTGGGTGTTATTTTGAAGTACATATACATAATGTACCTAAGGTATATTTAGTTGGGCCCAGCTATCTCTCGATCCTAATGAAAAAAAAAGGAAAGAATCTCCAATGTGGGATTGGGGTTCATGCAATCCTTTCACAATTTTCCTAGAATTTGAAGCAATTGTAGGGCACAAAGTTATGTTTCTAACTTGGGTTTTATTGTAAGATGAAATTTATTTGAATGCTTGCAATATATCCTCTTGATTCTGTGGTGAATATTCCTTTGAGTTCTTGAGTATTTTTTCTGGAAATGACTTTTGAGCTTTGAATCTAAGATTGAAAATACAATTGAGAGATCAATCTTGAGCCAAAAGAACTAGATGCCATATAAAGGTATGACTCATGATATCAATCAATCAATAGATGTTTTATGAGACCAAATAATGGTTATGAATTATTTTGTGTAGTGTAGTTTCCAATAGATTTGTTGTGCATAATCATTCTTAAAATATTCGCTTTCTTGATTTATGAAAGGTCTATAAAATAAAGCATGCATGTTGTAGTTTCATTTTAAATATTATAAAATATTGACGTCAATTATTTGGAAGCACCACTAGAAGTTAAAACACACATAATATATATATTTTTAACAATAATCCTATTAACAATAGTAACTGTGAAATGAAATAGTTAAGGTGCAATTCATGGTATAGATCCCATGCTTTAAGAGATCAATGAAAAATTCTTTATCAATAGCTAAATTTCTAGTCCACCAAGATTGTATCCTAGAAGTAACATTAGGCTAATTCCATATACTAACATTTTATTTTACCTTTCCAAGGAATGCCAGAGTTTATTTTTGGTTTTATTTCGTGACTAAAACAACTATACTATGGAATGTTGATTAAGTTTGGTTGTTATTGATGTCAACCCTTGGTAGCACAAGGTTTTGGTAATGGACCCATGATTGCTTGATGTAAAGATGAATCATTATTGTCTTTTCATGCTTGATAGGAAGTAAAAATGGATGAACTCCAAAGTGGTCCCCTTATGGTGAAATCCCACACGGGAAGATGCTTTGCGGAGTGAGAGAACCCATGCTTATTTGAGGAATAATGAGATGAAGGACAATGAATTTGTGAGTGAAACTATCCTAGATGAATAGTTCTTCTCATTCCATTTCTGGTGGTATGTGGAACATCACATAAATCCCCATGGTTAGAGAGTTATGACCATATGAAGTTGGAGAACCCTCATGAGTCTTATAGAAGCCCCCAAGAGTCAAAGTGCTTTGAAAAAATAAATTATTTTAAATGAAAAATCCCTAAAATAAGGAAACACTTGTAAGGCTACATGAAGATATAAATAAGAGACAAAGTTCACTCATAAAACACACTTGTACATATTGTATATCTATTTTCTTATGTAAATCTTATTGTAAATACTTGTGGATACATTTGAAGTAGCGAATGTTTGAGGTAGCATGAAGGGTTGATGAAAAAATTCTTGGATTTACAAAAAACCCTATTTTATGGTGCGTACGTGGGTTGTCTGTATATAGGGTGTGTATATGCGAGATGTTTGTGCATAGGGTGTGTACAATACATCAGATCCATGCGGGCTGTGTATGTATAGTGTGTGTATAGTACATCAGATCCATGCGGTTTGTCTATGTATAGGGTGCGTATACATGGTTGTCTGTGTATAGGGAGTGTACATGCTAATAAAGTCATGAAAATTTAAGAAGATGAAGATGCAGAGGTTCTAGATTCTGATATCAAGCTCGCAGGAAGTTCTAAAGTGCTCAGATACATCAGATCCATCCATTATTTCAAAAGGTATGTCTTATTTCTATGAATAGTTGGATTTTGATATATGCATGTGGAATGGAAATGGAGATTTGAGGATTCTCTCTAGAAAGACTAGTGGCTACATGTGATATTCTGAATAATTCAGATCTACAGAATTACAATCCTGGTATGTTCATCATTGATACTTCTTGTGAGGAACATATTGTATTTCTTGGCATATGGCTAAGGGTTTTTATGGTACATGGTTGAGAGCTTGGATTTGTGTAGTAGTTGATGCATTGAGACACTGAATATTAGAAATGGGTTGATGACTAAGCACATGTGAAGGATGTTATACTTTTTCATGATTACACATACCTATATGACACATCAATAGAGGGAGAAATACTTGCCTTGAGTGAAGGTTATATATGAGGATGCATGCATAGGGTACAATTACAGTCTAGATATAGTGACAAGTTATAGATCTACGTGAAAGAAGTTACATAAAGTAAGAAGTTTTCAAGAAAAGGAAACCCTAGTTTTCAAAAGGCATACACAGGTTGCATAATAGTTTGGTAGTGTACATACACGGACTGCATAATAGATAGGGATGGTACATACGCGAGATGAAACACTACAGATCACATATCTATTGTAATATTTGTAGATACATGTTCAGTTCAGGTACAAATTGGTTACAGGGTAGTTGTACATATTGGATACAAGTCAGTGGTATAGGTTTTTACAGTTGTACTACAATACATCTCACAGTGACAGATTGATAGTGGTTCCATTATTCTACTTATACTCTAGGGAAGTTGGATGGGGAAAGGATAGGTGGTTGTAGACACCTTCTGGTTGTTGTCGGAGAACTTAGGGGGTTGTAGCCTCCTTTTGGTTGTAGCTAGAGAATTGGGGATTTGGAGCTTCCCTCAAGTTATAGCCTGAGAAACTAGGGGGTTGGATCCTCCTTCTAGTTGCAGTTGGAAAACAAAGGAATTTGGTGCTTCGAAGGAATGTAATTCTTCAAGACATATAAGAAAAAGCATTATGTGGTTTTCTCCTGATTTGGGTTTCCACGTAAAAAACTGTTTTACTGTGTATGTGTGTGATTGTTCATTTATTATTGTTGTTTTATTGGATAATAATTATAAATTGATATAACACTTGGATTATTTGGATAAAAATGATTATAATTACACTATTACTGATTCACCCCCCCCCTCTCAATAATCCAACAATTGGTATCATAGGAGGTTCCTTCAGAAATCAGTTTAACCACTAAAAGGTAGATCATGGAGAGTACCAACTCATATAAAAATGGAATACCACACTTTGATGGATAGAAGTATGCTTTTTGGAGCATAAGGATGAAGACATATATACAGGCACAAGGGTTTGAAATTTTTCAATCAATTGTAGATGGATACACAGTACCAACAATTCAACCAACAAATGACAAAGCAGTGAAACTTGGTCAATATAATTCCAAAGCTACAAATGCACTTTTGAATGGTCTCGATGAAACAATATTCACCAAAGTTTCACATTGTAATTCCACTAAAGAGATTTTGGACAAGCCTCGAAATATTTATGAAGGAGATACAAAAGTCAAAGTAGAAAAACTTCAAACTTACAGAGGTCATTTCGAACAACTAAAAATGAAGGAAGATGAGAATATTGCAACCTACTTCTTAAGAGTTCACGAAATAGTGAGTCCAATCATAGGATTGGGAGAAGAAATCAAAGAATATGTAATTGTTCAAAAGGTACTAGGATCTCTTCCTATGAGAGTCAACCCTAAGATATCAACACTAGAATAAATATCGGATCTGAACTCAATAAGCATGGAAAAACTTCATGGAATCTTCACAACATATGAAATGAGAATTGAACAGGAAAATATAGATGTAAAACAAACAAGCTTCAAAGCATCCAAAAGATCGAAGCAAAAGAAAAAGGAACAAGAATAATATAGTAGCAAAATTGATGTCTCGGAAGATGATGAAGAAGTGGCCAACTTCGTCAAAATACTGAACAAGGGAACCAATGGTAGGTATAGAGGTAATCTTCCTTTAATTTGTTTTAATTGTGATGGTATTGGTCATTTTGCTAACAAATGTCCTCATAAGAAAAAGAGAAATGATGATTGTTAATCAAAAGGCAAAGACACATATAAATGAAAAAGAACTACAAGGAAAGATTTCAAGAAAATATTATGCATCAAAGAAGATATATCATCATGAGATGAAGATGAAATCAGTGACAGTGAGACAGGAAGAGTTCTATTCATGGCAGTAAAAGATTCTAACAAAGAAGACTCCGAAGAAGAATATCAAGAAGTCAAAGAAGGATATTAATAAGTTGAAGATGAAATTGAAGAGGCAAAAGTTGACTATCGAGAAGAATTAATGTGTGCTATAGAAGTTATCAGAAGATAAAAGAAGAAAAACAAGAAACTACAAGCAAAACTAGACTAGAAAAAGGACACTCAAGAACTAGAACAAATGATCACTAGATTGAAGGTTCAAATAGAAGAAGATAAATATTCTTTGTGTCAAGGAGAAAAAACTTGATCTGGAGCGATGGAGGGTTTGAGAGATTGAGCTGAACTCGAGCTTGGTACGAGGGCGAGGGTTTCCATGGCGGTGCCTGGGGGTGGGACAGAGGTCCCCCCTCCGTTGATCCCGGACGTAGAGGCGTTTCGAAGGTTGATCAACTGCAAAGGAAAAAAAAAGGCTGATTCGATGATCCCAAAATTCATTAAAAAACTGGAGGAGATCTCGGAAATCGTTCTTCCTGAAGCAAGACCAATGAATATTTCCTTTGCTCTGGCCCAACGGGGTCTCGTGGGTCATTTTATGGGCCTCTGGCCGTCTGCCAAAAACACTGACGACTGGATCCAGCGGAACTGGAAACCAAATCTGACACAAGGGGTTACCTGCTACCCGGTGGGACGTGGGTTTTTCGTTTTCGAATTTATCTCTGAAGAGGATCGGGACCTGATATTCAGGAATGGTCCCTATTTTATGGGAACACAGGGCCTCTACTTGAATAAATGGACTCCGGACTTTGACCCTCTGGTGGACACACCGAAAGAAGTGCCGGTATGGGTCATGTTACCCAACCTCCCGTTGCATTGCTAGGACTCGGAATCTCTACAAAGTATAGGCAATGGAGTGGGTAGGTACATTGACAGAGCGGACCACAGAGGGCAGTATAACTGTGCAAGAATTTGTGTGGAAGTAGATTTGGAGGTAGGACTTCTGGAAGCAGTAAAACTCTCGGTTGGAACGTGGACCCATTACCAGAAGCTAGATTATGAACATTTTCCTTTCAAATGCAGGAACTGTCAGGAACATGGTCACTTTCAAAGGAATTTCCCTAAAAAGCAGACCACCGGGAAAGAGGATGCTGAAGGTTGGCAGAAAGTTAAAAGGGGGAAAAACTCAAACAATGCCAAAGGAAAGGACAAAAGGAATCAAGAATCTGTAAAAGGTGGTCAACCCTCTCAAAACACTCATAATGTCCATGAAAATCCACAACCTAACCCTAGCCCTGCAGAGGGTACAGAGGACAGAGGGAGACGCAGACCCCCCATTGGCTCCGTTGAAAACAAGCTCGCTCACTAAAAGACCCAACCTAGACAACGATTATATTATCCTGCACTCGAACACGGACACGGAGATCCAGGACAAAGAAGAAGGAGAAGCAAGCAGCCCAAAAATCACTCCAGAGCAGCCAAAGAGAGGCAGGAAATCCGAGAAGAAACGCAGAGAGGAACAAGCTAGTAAGGAAGTGGCGCAAGGTATTCAATATTCTATTCCGGAAATGGTGCATACCAGATCAGGATCAAAGCCGGGGAAAACACCGAAAGGTGGGCTCCCTCCCCCTCCAAATAAATAATGCAATACGTCTCCTCGAACTACAGAGGACTAGGGAGAAAAATGAAAGAAGAAGCCTTGAGGGACTTAGTAACGCTGGAAAATCTAGAAGTCCTCCTTGTTCAGGAGACAAAAATGGAGGAGAAAGACCTCCTGCGGATAAGTCAGTCGTTTTGGAAGAAGGGCCCGGAAAGGCAATCAGCGCAAGAGGAGCCTCCGGGGGGCTCGCAACCTTCTAGGATTCGTCCAAGTTGGAGCTAGTCGAAGAATTTGACACCATGCACTGGATATACACCAAACTGCACCACAAAGGTTCAGACCACCAGGTAAGCCTCTTTAATCTGTATGTTCCCGTTTTAATAAATGAGAAGAAAGACTATTGGGACTCTTTAAGATTGTTTCTTAATAGTCATCACACCAAGAATTTAGTAGTTGCTGGGGACCTCAATGTCACCCTCTCGCTGGCTGAGAAGAAAGGGGGCTCTATCATTCGAGACCCCTCAAGAGAATGGGTGGAAGATTTGATGACAGATTGGGAGCTGGAGGACATCCCTCCCTCAAATGGCAAATTTAATTGGTCTAATAAGAGACTTGGCCCTGAACATATAGCTGCCAGGCTAGACCGTTTTCTAATTCAGTCCTCGTTCCTAACTCTCAGCTTAAGCGCCTCCTCCAAAGTTCTTCCTCATTATACCTCTGATCATAAACCCTTATCCCTCTCTCTCAGTCCTAGCATTGCCCTAGGCCCCATTCCATTCAAGTTTCCCCATTATGGTTAGAACAAGCCGATTTTCTCAATCTGGTGCATCACTCCTGGAAAGACCCTATCTCTGGATCTCCCTCTTACGTTTGGGAAGAAAAAATCAGATGCCTTAAAACCACCCTCAAGTCGTGGGCCAAAAATTTGGTCTCACCTCAGACAGAAAGGAAACAGGCACAGGAAACCTTGGAAAACCATCAGCAGACTATGGAAGGGACTCTCATCACGCAGGTTATTCTCAGTCAGGAAGCGGAAAACCAAAGTCAGTTCCACAAAATTTGCAGAGCTGAAGAGACCTACTGGAGAATGAAGTCAAGGGAATTATGGCTGAAGGACGGTGATAAAAACACCGCATTATTCCACAAACACACTCAATCAAGGATAAATTATAACTCCATTGATGAAATCCACTCGCAGGATCAAGTCCACAGAGAAGCGCACAACATCAAGGAGGCCGCCCATCACTACTTTAAAAATATGTACTCAGCCACTGAAATGGAAGCTCTGGACTCGCAGGCCTACCCACTATCAGAGGTGTCCAATCTAATCATCGAAGAAGAAAACGAAAGGTTAAGCAGGCCGATCAGTGATACGGAAATTAAAAAAGTTGTATTCAACATGCATCCTGACAAGGCTCCTGGGCCTGATGGCTACACAGCTCGATTTTACATCCAGTGATGGAACATCATCAAAAAAGATCTATGTAAGATGGTCAAGAAATCTCAAAACTGCAACAAATTAGGAGGAAGCACTAATTCTTCCTTCTTAGCCCTCATACCAAAAGAGAAAGGGGCAAAGACCTTCAACTGTTTCAGACCAATATCTCTCTGCAACACGGGATACAAAATTATCACTAAGATCATAGCTAACAGACTCAAGAAAGTCCTGCCGAAGCTGATCCTGGAAAACCAGGGAGGATTTGTTAGAGGGCGAAAAATCCTTGACAACATCATCCTCGTATAGGAAGCCATACATACAAGTTGTAAAAAAAAAGAGAAAGGGATGGTGATTAAGTTGGATCTAGCCAATGCCTTTGACTGGGTCCGACATGATTTCTTGTTTGCAGTCTTGAGGAAATTTGGGTTCTCCCAAAAGTTTATGGATTGAATCAAAGCTTGCATCTCGATTCTGTGGATTTCCCCCCTAATCAATGGGCGCCCAGCCAGATTTTTCCAAGCTACTCGGGGGCTCAGACAAGGATGCCCGCTCTCTCCCATGCTCTATGTCATTCAAGTAGCGGTGCTTAGCTTCCAATTGTAGAGCTGACTCTTAAACCGAACCCTTCATGGCATCAGAGTTACCCCCTCAACTAGCGAGGTAAACCATGCGCAGTTTGCAGATGATACCCTTCTGTTAGGGGCTGCCAGCATCAAAACATCCCAGTATTTCAAGTCAGAACTCGAACTCTAGAAAGTGTACTCTGGCAGTGAAATTAACTACCTTAAGAGAAAAATCTATGGATGTAATTGTTCTCCTCGAGAATTGCAGCTTCTAGGGCACATCCTAGACATGGAAGGGATTTCAGTTTGGGACACCTTTTCTTATCTTTGGATTCCGATTTTCAAAGGACGGGCTATGGTGGCACATTGGTTACCTTTGATGGACAGAATAAAGCTCAAAATTCAAGCTTGGGGAGTTAATTGGTTAACCAGGGCAGGTAAAATAGTGCTAATGAATTCTGTCATCACCTCTCTTCCTATTTATCAATGTTCAGTGTTGCTGGCTCCCAAAACCATCTCCCACAAACTAGATGCAATGATGCGAAGATTCCTATGGGAAGGAGGTAAGAATTGCGAGAGAAATATCCATCTAATCAACTGGGCCACGATCAAGAAACCAACCTTGGAGGGAGGATTGAACATACGAGATGTTGTTGGCCATAATCTCGCCATGGGAGGCAAATTACTTTGGCGAATGATCACCGGTAAACGAACCTGGAGCAAGCAATTACTCCGGAAAATCAACTCGA
>CBVK0100603493.1:0-16761 GCA_900067695.1 Picea abies | reverse complement strand
GTCTAAAGCCGACATAAATAAAATAGCATTACTAATCTAATATGCCCCAATTAAGGGGTAATGAGCCAACATTAGGGCTTAACACCCCTCGTATGGATGAAGCCTCAAAATTACTAGAACACATGAGTGTTTCCCAGCCTCAACTTTTGGCTGCTTAGCGCAGGCTTTCTCTCAACCCACATGATCAATATGGTCCCTTCTTCGGTCAGTCCAATTGATCAGGTAGTCAATCTGGTCACATCCTTAGTTGAACCAGTTGACAAAGTGGTTGATTTGATCTCATCCTCGGTCGATCCCACTCTCCCGTTAGAGAGTGAAACCCCAGCGATCGATATGTTTCCATCCGTTGACCCCATTCTCCCCTTGGAGAATGAAACCCAAGTGGTCACTCTGATCCCTTCATCGGTCGATCCTACTCTCTCGCTAGAGAGTAAACCCGATACTGCCCACGTTTTTCTCATTGATACAGAATCTACCGTGCTAGGGGGGATTCCTCCTTCTCCCATGGAACCCCCTCCCAATAATCAGCCCATCCTTTTTTATTGGGGTGCGCTAACTGGACCTTGTCTTCCCTCTCACATTCCTTTCAAGATTACAATATAGGTTTGTGCTCAGGACGTTCCTCAAACGATGATAGACGAAGGTGCATTTGTTAGTATTTTTTCCTCTATTGCTTGGCAAGCTTTGGGTTGTCCTCAGCTTATGTCAATTACCCAGAATCTGTTAGCTTTTAACATAAGAACCAATCACTCTTTAGGAGTCCTTCCTCAGTTTCCCATAACTTTGGGATGGAAAACTGTCATTATTGATGTTATGGTAGTCCAATACTCCTTGGATTTTGATTTACTTCTTGGGCGAGATTATGCCTATGCCATGAAGGCTATCGTGTCCACTCTTTTTCGTGTGATATCTTTCCCTCATGATGGAAGAATTGTGACTATTATTCAACTTTCGTTCATTGGCCCTAACTTAACCATCAACTCAATGACCTCCTTAAACGGTTCTTATACGCAAACGGTATCGCCCCCGCCACAGGTCAATTATGTGGAGTTGTCTCCCATGCCTTCAACTGCCAGTGAAGATGAGCCTCTCACTGTAAGCTCAGTCTCTTATGACTTAGATCTGGTAGTTGACATGGTGATCTCTTCGATAGGGCTATTAGAGCCTGACCTCCTTACCCCTATTGTAATATCCCTAGGCCAAACCCAATTGTAATGTAAATGAAAATGTACTTAAGCTGGTGAGTTGTTTTGATATCATTTTGTATGCACATTTCATGGCATAGTGCGTGCATGTATTGCGCAGTAAAATGAGGAAGTTTTCACATTCCAAGATACCACGCGCGACAACACAAGTGCGCACGATATTGAGGCCATATAGCTTTTTGTGTATATGCAACGTTTTATAGGCTGGTGAGTCAGTGATTATAAGCTATGATGCTTATGTTTTGATTAGGCCGGAGAGCCTAGATGTTAAAGGCCAGTGCGCCTATTTTTGTATATGTCTCATAATTAATATAAAATACATTGTTGCGCGTAGACCGACCACGATAAAAGAGATGGGGGACTAAACTCCACTGGTTAGGGAAAGGGAGGGGCCTAAAAGTTAAAGAAAAGGGCTAAGCTAGGGAGCTTAAGCCAAAAAGGAATATTATATTAATATTTCTTAAATCATAAAGTATGGATAATTATTTTATCCTAAGTTCTAAAGTTGCGGACAAGTGGGCCAAAGTAGCTCCCAACACGACAAGTGTCAAGTTGGGGACATACATACATATTGTTGGGACTTAGTTCATTTCTTATCATCTTTTCCATCATTCTTCCCATGATTCCTTACCATCATTCCTTCCACCCAATCAATCATCCATGAGTATTCACACACCCATTGAGCTATCTTTCATATCTTCATGATTATACCTGAACCTGTATCCATAGCCATTTTGTGATGGTGTAGTTGGTTAGCTTGGGAGCTGGATTGAAGAAGCGGGTTGTTAGGCCTGTGGGATATTGAAGAGGCAGGTTGTCAGGCCCATGAGCAATTCTCTGAGTGAGATAATTGTTGGGAATCGATTTCTTTAAGGTGCTAAACTGCAACTACAGTGCTTTGAGACTTCCTGTCCGGCCTGTTGTTGAAGCCCGGAAAGGAAGTGGGGTAGCCGAAGGACTGTTGAGCAGAGAAGGGGCACACTTCCTGGGTGGGATAGGCATGTGGGGAATGAGGGACTATGGGTTGTTAGTTTGAGTTGGCACCTGAGACGGAGTCTTTCCTGTTGTCCATGAGACTTTAGCCTGGATAGGAATCCCTTTACCCAGGTGGAGTTTAGTCCTAGCTCGGGGGTGACTCACTGTCGAGAGTGATGAATAATGTGGTCTAAGGTTGGGAGGTTCATGGAAGGTCTGCATGCAATTGGTGACATTCTTACCAAGATAAGTGCCAATTGTGTGACAAATTTACATGTTGCATTGTTATTTACGTGCTTATTTTTATGGGTTATCATATGTGCGGTTATAACTGTGTTTATTTTTATGCATATTTCCTGTATATGCTGCATGTATATGTTCTTGTTATTTCAGTATGAATTTGTGCATTTACACATGTATTTGGTTGTTTACATTTTATGTATATAATGCTTCTGCAAGAGTTTTATGTGTGTATATTTTAATTGCATGCAGTTCAAAAAATTTATGTGGCATAGCTCAATTGGATATTGGGTATGTTATAGTATGTTCAACAGAGAAAACAATAAGAGTTCTATGGCGTAGTGTGGCCCGACATGGATTGTCGGGGACATTACAATATGGTATCGAAGCTTCAGTTTTTAACTCTGAGCGTGGATGGGCCGAGCAAGTTGAGTTGAAGCGAAATATCACAGAGAATTTATTTCGAAGTGGCCAAATTTCAGTTTGTAGAGCGTCCATGGTAAAAAGTAACAACAATTGGGCGAAATTGGGGAAAAGCCCCAATTTCTGTTGTTAAATTCATGAGAAAATGGAGAAATTCGACCAAGTGATGAGATATTCTCTATTTAATATATGTTCTAGCAAATTCAGATCTAGAATGGGTCTAATTTGAAGTTACAGTGAAGCCATGAGAGATGGAGGGAGTTTAGTGGTTAAAATTCTCAATTCGTGAATTGATTTTGGATAAATTTGTTCCAGAAATTTCAACTTACAGCGATTTGTTGTTGCATAGGTTGAACTAGTGTTATCGAGGTGAAATTGAACAAATTTCATGGTTGCAGAATGTCGGTGGTAAATTGGGGAAAAAGTTAAGCCAAAAGCCTCAATTTCTGCAGCAGAATTCACGAGGAATTGATGCGCATAAAAATGAATGTGCACATGTGGATGCACTAAAAATGCATGATGCGCAGTGAAAAGATTGTGATATGAAAAATTCAGCACTGTGTGGCAAGATATTGGTGTGTTGGTGCGGACGCTAAATTTTGTTGCTATGCGGAAAAATGTTAGTGTGCAGGTGTGCGCGCTAAATTTCGGCGCCGCATGGAAAAATGTTGGTGTATAGGACCGCACAATAAATTTAGCATTGTGTGGTGTGCACACACATAATAATGACGTGTGTGGTGTGTGCAGTGTTGGCAGAGCATAGAGGAGTTTTGTTGGTGCGCGCGCAATGTGGGTATATGTTGTCACGCGACAGTTTAGTTAGTGGTGTGCACAGAGTTTTGGTGCGCGGTGGAGACGTACTAAACTCTGGCATGGTGCAGTGCATAGAGTATAATGCGCACGAAATATCGGTGCGTGATACAAAAACTGCACACAACAGGTAATAGTGCAAGAACCAAAACTGTGCGCGGTGAATATTGGCGCGCGACATAAAAGTAGTGCGTGCAAGTTATTGGCGCAACAAAGAAGTGATGCACAGTGGTTATAGGTCCGTGAAGCACGATTTACCTTGTGATGTTGTTGTGCATGGTAAATATGTGTGTACAAGTTGAAATTTGTGCACGTGAAGTCATTTGAAGGGTGAACAACAGCAGAAAACCAATGATTTTCTGCGACGTTTTATATCATTTGAACATCATCTTTTTGCAACACGTTTTTGAGGCCCTTAAGAGTGTTTTTAGCAACTCAAAAACCACGACACAAAGGTGTATCAAAGGTACACATTGTCCCTGCAGCTCAAATGAAAGAGCTCAGATAGATCTTTTTAATGGTGTAAATTGTTCGTCAAACAAAGATTTTATGAGAAAGTTACAACTTAAACAGTGAAGGGTAAGTTTTAAGACCCAACTAACTTCAAAGAGACGTAACTTTCTGCTCTGGAATCAAATTGAGGCACAGGAGCATATTGAGCCATAGAATACATGCCAAGAGCTGAATTAAATTTCTAGGCGTGTTAAAAGTGTTTAATATGGCAAAGAAGGTACCTGTAACATACCGGTTACAATATGGTATTTTGGCCTAGAATTTCAGCAGGCTGTAACTAGCATTCCAGAACCCAGAATGAGGTGAAACTTGGACAAAATGTCCATAAGATGTATATGAGGAAATCCAATTGAGCTCCTATGAAAAATCCAATGGAGTAGGTGTGAAATTGCATATTTACAGCGCAGAGTTGCGCCAAGTTGAAAAATGAACAGAAAAATTAATGGGAAAATTTCAAATAGCCATAACTTTTTGCTCGAGACTCAGAATTGAGCATGGGAGCAAGCATTGGAAAGGTATTAGACAGTGGAATCTAAATATCCACCCAGAAAATTGATCAGGGAATTCAATTTTCCAGGAAATCAGAAGAAATAATTCTGATATATATTATTGAACCAAAATGGTTCATATTTTCATGAAATTGTTGAAACAGTTGGCCTGACAAAGTTTTGTTGGTTGCACATTTTTGCATAGTTAACGACAATTAGATCAGTTCAAGATCATAATAGAGTCCATATTAATGGAAGAGGCATAAGGGACTTACAGTCAGGAGGATGAGATTAGAGGGATGGATGTCCATTTGGGCATTGAAGGAACAAACTCCAATGGACATGGAGATGAAAGGAATGAAAGCAGGAATATGGTAGAGACCATTAAAAATTTACAGAATAATGTCCAAAGCCATAAAGATGATAATAAAAGGCTTATGAGAGCCAAGGAGCAGCAGGATGACTTCATCATGAATTTATTGGAGAGCTTGAACATAATAGAAAAGAAATTGGATAAGAAGAGTGGCTCAAGCAAATCAGGAAGTCACATGCCTTCTGATGAGAAAAGAAGAGAAAGAAGTGTTAGCAGACATCACCACCACTCCCCGAGGCATTCTAATAAGAGATCACATAGCAGCTCAAGTCCATCCCATGTTAGGAAGCATAAGGGGTCTGGGGTGGATGAGCTATGAGGAGAAATGAACAAAATCAAACCTCCTACATTTGATGGTGAGCACAAGAAGGATGAAGATGCAGAGACATGGTTGTTGGGAATGAGAAAGTATTTTCAATTGCATAATTATTCTTCTCGTGCAGAAGGTAGAATTGTTATCTATCAACTCAAAGGAAAGGCATCCATATGGTGGGATCAACTTGTGCAAGTGCAACACATTAAAGAGAAAAGTGTTAATTGGAGGGAATTCAAGAAGTATTTTGAGAAGAGATACTTGATTAAGAGATACTATGACAAGAAAATGAAAGAGTTCTTTGAACTCAAGCTTGGGAGTATGACCATTGATGAATATGAAAGAAGGTTTTTAGCACTGTTGAAGTATGTCTCTTTCATCAAGGATGAGACAGTTAAGATTTAGAGGTATTTGAGTGGATTGCCATCATTTATCAATGAAAAAATATAGTATGATGATCCCAAGACATTGGAGGAGACCATAAGGCAAGATAAATGCCTATATGATCAACAGAAAGCAAGGCCAACTTTCCAAAAAGCTTGGGAAGACAAAAAGAAGTTCAAGATGGATCAGAGGAAGAAGGGAGCTAAGCCACCATTCCTTAGAAATAATCCTCAGGTACAACCAACTCCTAGAGATCCCAGAACGATTGAGGCAGGAGGTCAAAGGCCAAGGCAACCACCTATGCAATGTTGGGGTTGTAAAGGAGATCATATGTACAGAGATTGTCCTCACAAATGTGAAAAAGTGAGAACTGTTCAGAATGTACAGCAAGCTGAAATAGTGGAGGACATGGGCATAAATGTACCAAGGATCTATGCAGCCCTGGACAACAAGAAAGCAAAGTATCAGTCGCATATGATTGAAGTGGAAGGTATGATCAACAACCAAACCATTGCTATTTTAATTAATTCAGGAGCTAGTCATAGTTATATAGATCCTAAGATGGTGGAAAGTTTGCATTTGCCAAGAAGCAAGCATGGAAAGTCTTGGTTGGTGCAGCTGGCTACCGGAGCCAAAAGAAAAGTTAATGAGATGGTTAAGTCATGTCTTATAAACATGAATGGATTGAACACCAGGGCATATTTGAACATCTTGCCTCTAGGTTCCTATGGCTGTCTAATTGGGATGGATTGTTTGGACCAACATCATGCTATCCTAGACTATCATAGCAAGGCATTTACTTGCTTGGATGAGGAAGGGAGCCTAAGGAAAGTGCAGGGAGTTCCCAGGGCAGGAACCATCCGATAAATTTTAGCATTGCAGCTGAAGAAATGTTTCAGAAAAGCGTGTCAAATATTTGTAGCTCATATGGAGGAGACACCTAAAGATAAGGTGCCAAATTTGGATGATTATGCAGTCCTAAAAGAGTTTGAAGATGTGTTCAGGGAGATACCAGGACTACCCCCAAAGAGAGATATTGATTTATCTATAAATTTAATGCCTGGAGCAGCTCCAGTGTCAAAGACTCCTTACAGAATGAGTACACCAGAGTTGAAGGAGTTGCAAATGCAGCTTGAAGAACTTCTAAAGAAGGGTTATATACTCCCAAGTGTGTCACCTTGGGGTGCCCCAGTCTTGTTCGTAAAAAATAAATATAGAACATTAAGATTGTGCATTGATTTCAGACAGTTGAATAAAGTGACTGTTAAGAACAAGTATCCTCTGCAAAGGATTGATGATCTTTTTGATCAATTGAAGGATGCCAAGATCTTTTCAAAGATAGATCTCAGGTCAGGATACCATCGAGTAAGGATTAAAGAGGAAGATATCAACAAGACCGCCTTCAAGACAAGGTATGGTCATTGTGAGTTCACAGTGGTGCCATTTGGGTTGTCAAATGCACCAGTTGTTTTCATGTGATTAATGAATGGTGTTTTCCGAGAATATTTAGACAAGTTTGGCATTGTCTTTTTGGATGACATTCTTATATATTCTAAGTCAGAGGAAGAGCATGAACATCATTTGAGGATGGTGTTGCAAGTATTAAAGGAGCATCAGTTGTATGCCAAATTGAGCAAGTGCTCATTTTATCAGAAGCAAATTCATTATTTGGGGCATATCACTTCAAAGGATGGGATAGTAGTGGATCCTGGGAAGATATAAACCATTAGAGAATGGTCAGCACCAAAGAATGTGACCGAGGTCAAATCATTCATGGGCCTTGCAGGCTACTATAGGAGATTTATTGAAGGATTTTCAAAGATTGTACACCCAATCACTTCCTTGCAAAGGAAGGGTGTGAAGTTTCAGTGGACATTGGATTGTGAAAAGAGTTTCCAACACTTGAAACAATTATTAAAAAGTGTTCCAATACTAAGGATTGCAAACCCAAATGAAGACTTCATTGTATGCATAGATGCATGTAAAGAAGGACTTGGTGGAGTCCTCGGTCAAAATGGGTTTGTTATATGTTATGAATCAAGGAAGTTCAAGGAGCAAGAAAGACACTATGCCACTCATGATTTGGAGTTGGAAGCCATAGTGCATGCCTTGAGGAAATGGAGACACTACCTTATGGGGAAAAGTTTTGAACTAAGAACAGACCATGATGGTCTGAAATATTTATTTGATCAACCAACTCTAAATGCTAGGCAAAGCAGATGGTTAGAATTTCTAAGTGAATATGACTTTGATATAAAGCATATCAAGGGAAAAGAGAACAAAGTGGCTGATGCACTCAGCAGAAGAGTGCATGAATTGCATGCTACAACCATTAGCATTTACCAATCAGATTTGAAAGAAATAATTATAGAGGTTGTCGAATCAGATTTGCAATACAAGGAATTAGTGGCAAAATTACAGCAAGGTATTTTGCAGCAGAAAATTGAAGATTGCAATCTAGATATTGATGGAATTCTCATGTACAGGGGTATAATTTATGTACCAAATTCTCAGGAATTGAAAAAAATGATATTGAGAGAAATGCATAATGTGCCTTATGTTGGGCACCCATGATATCAGAAAACTATTGCAATTGTCAAGAGTCAATATTATTGGCCAGGCATGAAGAAAGAGGTTGTTGATTTTATTGCCAGATGTTTGGAATGTCAAAAAGTAAAGGCTGAGCATAGACACCCAGTTGGTTTGCTACAACCATTACCCATTCCTTAGTGGAAATGGGAAGTTGTAACAATGGATATCATCACCAAACTTCCCAGAACAAACAAGCAACAAGATTCTATCATGGTAGTGGTGGATAAGCTTACTAAAGCTGCCCATTTTGTTCCAGTTAAGATCACTCACAAGGCATCCAACATAGTTGATGTTTATATGAAGGAAATTGCTAGATTACATGGCATACCCAAGACAATTGTGTCTAACAGAGATCCAAAATTTACCTCAAAATTTTGGAAAGTGCTATTTAATGGATTTGGAACAAATTTGAAGTTTAGTACAACTTATCATCCAGAATCAGATGGACAAATAGAGAGGGTGAATCAAGTGATTGAGGACATGTTAAGAATGTATGTGATGGATAAACCATCAAAATGGGAAGACTACCTACACTTGGTAGAGTTTGCTTATAACAATGGGTACCAAGCATATCTAAAGATGAGCCCATTTGAGGCACTTTATGGCAGAAAGTGCAACACACCAGTAAGCTGGGATAACCTAACAAACATAGCAGTGGTTGGGCCAAATTTGCTTAGGGGAATGGAGGAGAAAATGATTAAAATAAAACAAAATTTAAGGGCAGCCCAAGACAAATAGAAAAACTATGTTGATAAGGCCGGAACTCACATGGAATTTAAAGTGGGTGATCATGTATTCTTGAAAGTGAAGGCCAACAAAAGTTCCCAGTAATTGGGAAATTGTTCAAAGTTGGCAGCTCGCTATTGTGGGCCATTTGAAATCCTAGAGAGGATTGGTATAGTTGCTTATATGATTGCATTGTTGACATCTATGTCTGTTCATAATGTATTCCATGTACCATTGCTAAAGAAATATATACCTGATGTTAATCATGTTATTGATTGGAATGTGATTCAGGTGGAGCAAGAAGGCGCTTTCCAAGTGCATCCGGTACGCATTTTGGACCGAAAAATCAAACTACTCTGGAATCGAACCATAGGGCTTGTAAAGGTCCAATGGACATGGTACGGTCCTAAGAATGCTACTTGGGAGCATGAGGATGCAATGCGAGCAGAATACCCGAATATTTTTGAGGATTTTGAAATTTTGTTGTATATGGGTACATGATGCACTGAGGATAGTGCATAAATAAGGGGAGGGGATTGTAATATCCCTAGGCCAAACCCAATTGTAATGTAAATGAAAATGTACTTAAGCTGGTGAGATATTTTGATATCATTTTGTATGCACATTTCATGGCATAGTGCGCGCATGTACTGCACAGTAAAATGAGGAAGTTTGCACATTACAGGATACTGCACACAACAACACACGTGCGTGCGATATTGAGGCCAGATAGCCTTTTGTGTATATGTTGTGTTTTATAGGCTGGTGAGCCAGTTATTATAAGCTATGATGCTTATGTTTTGATTAGGCCGAAGAGCCTAGATGTTAAAGGCCAGTGCGCCTATTTTTGTATATGTCTCATAGTTAATATAAAATACCTTGTTGTGCGCAGATTGACCACGATAAAAGAGACGGGGAACTAAACTCCACTGGTTAGGGAAAGGGAGGGTCCTAAAAGTTAAGGAAAAGGGTTAAGCTAGGGAGCTTAAGCAAAAAAGGAATATTATATTAATATTTCTTAAATTATGAAGTATGGATAATTATTTTATCCTAAGTTCTAAAGTTGGGGACAAGTGGGCCAAAGTAGCTCCCAACATGACAAGTGTCAAATTGGGGACATGAATACATATTGTTGGGACTTAGTTCATTTCCTATCATCTTTTCCATCATTCTTCCCATGATTCCTTCCACCCAGTCAATCATCCATGAGTATTCACACACCCATTGAGCTATCTTTCATATCTTCATGACTGTACCTGGACCTGTATCCATAGCCATTTTGTGATGGTGTAGCTAGTTAGTTTGGGAGTTGAATTGAAGAAGCCGGTTGTCAGGCCCATGGGATATTGAAGAGGCAGGTTGTTAGGTTCGTGAGAAATTCTCTGAGGGAGAGTATTGCTGGGAATTGATTTCCTGAAGGTGTTAAACTGCAGCTACAGTGCTCTAAGACTTCCTGTCCAGCCTGTTGCTGAAGCCCGGAAAGGAAGTGGGGTAGCCGAAGGACTGTTGAGCAGAGAAGGGGCACACTTCCTGGGTGGGACAGGCATGTGAGGAATGAGGGACTATGGGTTGTTAGTTTGAATTGGCACCTGAGAAAGAGTCTTTCCTGTTGTCCATGAGCCTTTAGCTTGGATAAGAATCCCTTTACTCGAGTGGAGTTTAGTCTTAGCTTGGGGGTGACTCGTTGTTGAGAGTGATGAACAGTGTGGTCTAAGGCTGGGAGGTTCATGGAAGGTTTGCACGCAGTTGGTGACATTCTTACCAAGATAAGTGCCAATTGTGTGATAAATTTACATGTTGCATTGTTATTTACGTGCTTATTTTTTATGGGTTATCACATGTGCGATTATAACTGTGTTTATTTTTATGGGTATTTCCTGTATATGCTGCATGTATATGTTACTGTTATTTCAGTGTGAATCTGTGCATTTACACATGCATTTGGTTGTTTATGTTTTATATATATAATGTTTCCGCAAGAGTTTTGTGTGTGTATATTTTAATTGCATGCAGTTCGAAAAATTTATGTGGCATAGATCAGTTGGATATTGGGTATGTTATAGTTTTTTTTGCAGAGAGAACAGTAAGAGTTCTTTGGCGTAGCGTGGCCCGACATGGATGGTCAGGGACGTAACACCTATCGCGACCCTCGACATGTGTTCCTTCCAAAGTGTGTTTCTTTTGTTAAGTGAAGATATTTTGAAATCCATGACTGAGTGTTGTCCCTTGACATGGTGTCCTTCCGGAGCATTGTCCTCTTGGAAGCCATGATCAAGAAGAGAGTGTTGAGCATGGTTTTCTGATTTCAAGCTCGTTAAAAAATGAAACCAACTACGAGGATAGTTTTGCGTCTCTATGACAACCTCGTTAAAAAATGAAACAGAGCTTACGAGGATAGTTTTTACGTCTCTGCGATAACCTCGTTAAAAAATGAAATAGATTTCCCCCCTCTTTGATTGAGTCAATTACTTCGTTACATATAATATTTGAAGCTTCATTTTCATCTGCCTGTGTCATTGGACGAAACGAAGCTTGGGGGGCAATGCTTACAGCCTATGGACTTCATGCCAAAGTTAATCCACTAGCTTCTTAAGCTGGGGGAAAAGTACCGACCATCCCTGGATAATGTGTTGGGAAGTCACAAACATAGTTTTCTCTAGTTTCAAGCTTGTGTAAAAATGAAACCTACCTCAAGCATAGTTCTCTCTGGTTCAAGCTTGTGTAAAAATGAAACCACCTTACCTCAAGCATAGTTTCCTCTGGTTCAAGCTTGTGTAAAGGTAAAACGAGGTCCAAGCATAGTTTTGTTTAGTTTTAAGCTTGTGTAAAAATAAAATCTATCTCAAGCATAGTTTTGTTTTGTTTTAAGCTTGATTAAAAATGAAAACAATCCCGAGCTTAGTCTTTGTTCTTTCTCATGCTCGTAAATACCTAAGAATGTAACCAAGTATACTTTTATCACTTTTTCGGACTTGTAAAGGTTATACGAAAAAGGAACACCCTGGAGTTCTCTTTAAGCTCTTTTCAAACTCTCTAAATATGAAAATATTGTCGAGAGATCTTGTTGTCTTTCACGCTCGTTAAAGTGAATTAGAAAGCACGTCTATTGAGCGATAGTTTATCTCTTTTTCGGTCTCATCGGACTACTTTATGAAAAATGAATACTCTAATCAAACATGATTAGAAGAAGTTATGGAGTCCTCTTTAAGTTCTTTTCAAACTCCATAAATATGAAAAGAACATTGAGTTTACTTTCTTTGGACTCGTAAAACAAACATCGAAAGGCCCACATGGGACCTAAGCACTCCTCCTAGGGTTCGTTAAACATACTTCGTTAAGCATATGTTATCCTCCTCAAGCTTGTGTAAAAATAAAGAGGTACTCACCAGAAATGGTGGGGGGAAATTGGGAAATAAATGTCTCTAAACTTGTATTCTATGGAAGAGTCTCTTTTGAACATTACACCCTTTCTCTCGCTTTGTGTCTAAGTTGGAAAATATGCTTGTATATTGATCATACTCCTTTATAAGATTACAAATTGGTATGTGATCCATGTTGTTGAGTCAGTGTTTCCAAGACAATTGTCATGTTGTCGATATGTTGAAAGAGAAGTTCAACCCGGAAAGCCTTCTATTGTGTCAGCCATTTCTGCAGTCCTTAAGCCTTATAATGTGTCGGCCATCCCTGAGTCAATCCTGAATCACTTGTTACTCTGATCTACTTCAAATTTTTTTACCTGTTTCATGTCATTGATGGGGGATACATTAAGGCCCTCTTGTGGCGAGTCTTTTCCTGTCGATTCCAACTCATTATCTGGGAATTAGACTTAGAAACTATTTGGTACCTTGGAACTTGCATGCCTCAATGGCAAGTTTCCTCGTTTTTGATAGTGGGTTTTCATTATTGACCCCTGATCGGGAGATTCTACCGAGTGTTCGACTTCAACTCACAAATTCACACTCGTTGAATTGTACTAGTGTACCTTGGGAGTCATTGACATTAATGGTTATTTCCCTCGCACTTGTTAACTATATACACTAGTGACAGGTAATCAAGTGGTTTCTACCATGTTCGACTTCAACACATGTATTCGCATGGTTAGATTCGTACTATGAAATGGTGGAGATGAAGACTCTGGATCTTTTCTGACAGATTCAGGTTGCGTTGGAGTATATTTAGATTGTATTGTTGCATATATCCACAGTGTATGTATCATGGCTATGTTCAAATTTGAATCTTTAACACATACATCCACAATGTATTTTTGGTGGCTATGTTCAGATTTGACTCATATTGGCATGGATCCACAGTGTATGTTTGGTGGCCATGACATGTCTTACTTGACATGAATCTTTGCATGTTGGGATTTATGCTTTGAGTCATTTGTATTATGAGTATGGGAATGCCTACCTCAGTGATGCTATATTATTGTACTGTATTTCCTTGTTTGTTGGTAGGTTTCCGATCGACGTGTTCCTTGATCCCAACACACACTCGACAAAGTATTTCAGCTATCACTTTGTTCTCACTTCATACTTTGGGGGGCTTACTATTACACATTATTTTCGTCACCCTTATGACCGTTAATGATTTACACCTATCCTTTGTCTTTAGAAGGATCAATTTCCTTAATCCTGGAAGAAGAATGAAGATGAACTTTCCAACAGAGATGAAATTATATTTTCCTTTGTAAAAAACCTTTTAAAGAAGGATCATCACACCTTACTCAGTGATAAGGGTGCAAATATCTAGGATCGACGTAGGTTGCACCACAGTGGCCTGTGACATTGTCGTAGTTTTCTCAGTGTTAAGGGTGTGATAATCGCCCGTACGAAGAAAAATAGAAGCTTCGAGGGTGAGGTGGCCTCCGATCGTTTTGGATCTGAGTCACATCCCTGTTCTAGTGGGATCATCCTAACCTCCTCACTCTATCCTTTTCATCTTATAAAAGGAGGGGAGTTCTCATGGGGAAAGCTAGCTTTGAGAATGGCTAATGAGTTAGTAGAATTTTGGCTTGAGAATTCTCAGCTGAAGGGCTTATGATAGGCTTGTGATTTATGTTGTTAAGATATATTGTTAGTATCTTCAAACTTACAATCTTAGAACTCGTTGGAGTAGAAGTGTGTGGGAAGAAAGGAATTGTTGGAAGGAACCTCACAAGATCAAGGCATTTGATTGTATATTTCTTCCACATTCTTTAATATATATATACTTTTTCTTTCCTATATGAATTTTATTTGTCCATATTGTATGATTCCTTGATCACATACATAGTTTCACATAGAATAGACTATGTTATTCTTGTCTTCGTTGGCTTGTGTTTCTTTGCAGATACTTCTCCATAAGCCTTACGACAGAACTGGGATCACATTGGCAAGGTCATGTCTACAACATTTAAAAGGTGTGTTTTGGATCCTCTTCTTATTTGATAACTAAAATCTAAAGAAAGTTTAGTATACTATCTTGTTTTGTTCTAATTTCGAGGTGAAACTAGGGAGATCAGTTTGTGTTTGTACTTACCAATTTGTACTAAAACATTTAGCATTTGGTAACTCATATTGATGTTGATCACTGATATGATCATCATCACCACTAAAAATCTCATATGGATAATGTGCTACAGAACTCACAAACTCTGCACATCTTGGAGCATTCATGTTGTTGATGATTGACATGTTGGAGGACAGATGGGTTCAGCAAGGATGGGATCAATTGGCTACTATGGATGAATGAAAAGATCATCATGTATATAAATTGATGTGGTTCCCTAAGTATCCACAATAAAAACAAAGCGGACAATGAAGAAGCTGGAGTTGATTACATTACCACAATTTTAGCCCTTTGTTTACATGGAGGGTGTTTGGAGAGCATACGCATGGTATCATCTTTTCTTATTACCTTGACATTTGCATTAGACATGAGAAAGGACAGTGCTTCCTTAAATATGAAACCTTGTAAAAGTCTATTAGTGTCACTGACTGTAACACACATAAAAAATCCAACATCAAGTGAACCATTCACTACACGAGGAATTGCATAGCCTACAAAACAATCCTTGAAAGTAATTGAAGACACTGTAGAATATATTTTGTTGTGTATTGTCGTTTTTTGAAATTTAATCGATTTGGTGCAACAACAACAATCCGACTTGGATTTAAATGATTTATTTTACGATATCACCCTAGATTTTTACTGGGACGAGTAAAATTTGTAGAGATAGTATGATCTGCCTCATTTTCCTCATTCATTTTAACCATCTACATTACAAACATCTAAAATGCTTGATTATGTGTTCTATAATTGAAAGCATAAATATCTAAAATGCTTGATTATGTGTTCTATAATTGAAAGCATAAATATCTAAAATGCTTGATTCCATGTTATATAATTGATGTTGGAAGATTGGTTGTTGTCATTGATGTCAACCCTAGTCATGGGTTTTGGACTGCAAGATTGATAAAGGTATTTGGACATGAAGGACAATGCAAATGCATATACAACACCCATGAATGGATAGTATACATCATGTTGTTTCCAATGGTACGTGGCACATCACATGGATCCTCATGGTTGAGGAGAAATGAATTTTTGAAGATGACAAAGTGAATTGAAGAAGGAAGTACATTCAGGCCCTAAAAATAATTAAAGAAAAGAATTACAAAATAAGAAAGTGTCAGCTCGGCCCTAATGTTAAAAGGAAGTGACATAAATGGTATAAATAAACAAAATTATACATTCATTTGAAACAAGTCAAATTTCAGAGGGAATAAGAAGTAAAAGAAGGCCGTATTTCAAGGGAGGATGAAGTCTTTTGGTGATTTGTTCTAAGGTATGTTAATTTCAGGTCATCTTACCATTTTTGCTATAATTTTTTTTCTAGAACAATTCAGATGGTGAAATCGCTATGGTATTGAGAAGACATATCAAGGTACCTCTAGTAAAAATTTCAGCTCTTGATTCGCTATAATTATGGAGATACACTTTGTGGAAGATAGGGTTTGTGACCAGTCCTGAAGCTAGTCAATAAACAGGTGTTCCAGGTAAAACAATCATAACTTTTTCATACAGAATCCAAATGAAGTGGGACCACTTCCATTGGAAATATTACAGACTGTAGTTTCTTTTGTGTGAGTTTCAAAATCAGATGTTAAATATTGAGCACGGGGCATGATGTACAAGTTGGGTCTTCGGAACAGACCAGAATTGAATAAAGTCTACCATTCTTTCTATAACCTCTTTTTGGGGAGGATTCAAGGAGCGAAAATTGGAGGAATTTCAGAGAATACATTGAGTAATATTATCTATAGGATCAGAGTACTCCAAGAATTAAATAATTTCAGAAATTGAAGAAGTCTTAGGAAGCATTATCAGGTTTTATGTGATGATTGGTTGATGGTGATGATTTAATGTAAAGTTTTATTATCTTTATTATCTCTCATATATTCTTGGGTGGAAGGAAAAGGCAAGGATGGAGAGTTCAAGTCTCTCTTGATATTGGAGGATTGCATCTTCCTCTTGGAGGTTTATCCCTCCCTCTACATTTGGAAGCGGTAGCTACCTTTGGAAGTCATTACTTCCCTTGAATAATAAAATATTGATTATTTCTCATATATTGTGCATGGTGTATTATGGTGTATTGGTGTAACTCTTATACTATTGTTCATTTATCATTGGATATAGTTGAAGTATAAGTTGAAAAAGGTTTTAAATTGTACTTGA
>CBVK0100603492.1:0-16763 GCA_900067695.1 Picea abies | reverse complement strand
AATGACTACAAATTGGAGAAGCTTCAACAAAAATACATGGAATCAAAGGAAAGAAAATTATTCAATAGCTAGACACCAAGGATTAAGACATAAAAGAATTACTTTTGGATGGATAGATCATCAACAATGGAATGAAGAAAGCATGAACATAAGAAAGTAATATTACTTTGTTTCATCACATGTGAAGCCTTTAAATGAAAAGCTTTGAGGAAAAATATTTTTGAAGGAGGGTACTATATTATGACCCAAGAGGGGGCATATATATGGATAAATGTATATGATATGACCCCAAGGGGGGCATATAGGGAACTACATGTACATATAATGTGTAAATACATATGTAATAGGGTCGGCCTATTGATAAAGGGGCCTCATGTGCAAGTGTGAATAGCTATATATAAGAGATCATGTATTCATTATGGAGATGTGAATTGTGAAGTATGAAAGGTATTTAGTTATTTGGAGGGCATTCCCCTATTCTTTAAGGATTTATTGTCTAACTTATATATATTGGAGTTGTGTTCCACATTGACATTTTCTACATGGTGTGTACTTCTGTTATTTTTTGATATTTTGAGCATTTGGATCATAACAATATTACATGAAATTGATCAAGGGTTATGTGGATATTACAACACCTATGGAGAATTTGTTGAAGAAGGAAGATAAGTTTCAATGGAATGAGGATTATCAAAAGGGTTTGGACACCTTAAATAATAAATTAGTGACCACACCGATTTTGATATTTCCATATTGGAACAAGGAGTTCCATCTACATGTAGATTCACAATCCATAGCTTTGGGCACAATACTATCTCAACCAAGGGAAGGATACAGAGATCACCCAATTTATTTTGCAAGAAGGAAATTGTCGATAGTAGAAAAGAATTATACTGCCATGGAATGGGAAGGATTGAAAATGGTATATGTGATGCAAAAGTTTATAAATTACTTATTGGGTTTTCATTTTAAAATGTATACATACCATTCTGCACTAAAATACTTATTGAACAAGACGGTGTTGGGGGGGGGAGAATATGCAGGTGGTTACTGATGTTTCAAGAATATGATTTTGAGGGTTTTGGGAAACTAGGGAAGTTGAATGCAGGACCAGATCATGTATCATGCATACTATTAGGAGAATATGCAGGGAATCTAGATTAGTTATTGTTGAGTGCACAACTATTTGTAGTTAAAATGGTGGATGACTACTTTGCAGACATTGTGCAATTTCTAAGTATAGGAATGGCCCCATGAGACATGACAGTTGTGGAGAAGAAAAAACTAGTGGTTAAAGCAAAAAAATATCAATTGACTACATGGAACTTATATAAGTTAGGTGCAGATGGAATATTGAGACGATGTGTTTTGGATCATGATAGGCCTATGATACTCACAAAAGTGCATGAAGGGATTGTAGGAGGACACTACAAAGGTAAAGAAAATGCATAGAATATTTTATGTGCAAGGCTCTGGTGGCCCACACTTCATAACGATGCTAAATAATACTATCAGGCATGCGATGCATGTCAAAGGGTGGGAAATCCATCCAAGAGGGATGAGATGCCTTTACACCCAGAGGTTACATTGCAAGCATTTGATAAATGAGAAATAGAATTTGTTGGACCAATCAACCCATCAACAAGAAGATCAGGAGCTAGGTACATCATCACTTTGATGGAGTATTTGACCAAATGGGAAGAAGTATCACCAGTCATAGACTACACAATAAAGACTATTACACGATTTATGTTTAAGAATGTAGTCACATGATTTGGGTGCCCACTCATTCTACTTAGTGATCAAGGAAAACACTTCTTCAATAAGATAATTGAAGCATTGACTGAGTAATTTCAAATTCATCATCAGATGAGTACTTTGTATCATCCTCACAACAATGGGATAGTAGAATATTTTAATAAAATTATGGAGAATTCTTTGACAAATATCTGCAATGTAGGGAGAGACAATTGTGACTTAAGGGTTGCAACAGTATTATGTGCATACAAGACTACAAGAAAAAAATTGACATGGAAAACACCTTTTAATTTGATCTATGGGAAATAATCAATAATCTCAATGGAGTTTATTGTGTCAAGCCCGCACGTTGCAACAATTAGTGAACTTTCAGACTATGGTGCAGAGGAGGAGATATTTTCACAGTTGTTACAACTTGAGGAAGATTTATTTGTTGCAGGATTCCATCAACAAGTTCAAAATGAAAGAGATAAGGCATGGCATGTGTTGGCAGAGGGGCATACCCAGGGTTCAATGCTACAACATCACACCAACAATACCCTAATTACCGGCCCTTTCGGCAACACCTGCGAAGCAGATGAAGTCTCACCTGAGGTAGAGGAAGGCATGGTTGCAAGACTCAGGTGTCTGCAACCTTATCTAGGACACAGATCTGTGATTATACAACTTACTAGAGCACTTAGCACCGTTAGTTCCTCAAGATACATTCAATAACCACTTCGCTTACAAGACAGAGATTCAGAACATTCACACTAATATATAGTATTCAAGCACTTAGCAACAATAAGCTATATCAAATCCAATAGATCATCACTAAGAATCTTCATACACATCAAATCTCACATTCATACACATCTAGGAGCAGAAAGCATAAGCAGATCTTCCTACAAATATCAAAGCACTTAGAAGAAGAAGTAAACACAATGAATCAAAGCACAAAGCATCACATATATATTTAAGTGGTTCACCCCCACCCTAGGGATACGTCCACCAAATATTCTTCTTTATTATCTTGCTCAAGCAGTTACAACACATAGCCTCAACAATCCTTACTTTGCACAGGACATAATATCTGTGCAACTTTCTAGATCGTTCTTTCTTGCACTTCAACACAAAGCCTTTCACAACCTCCTACAACAACTTGCACTTAGCTCTGCAAGTCTCTTACAATCATGCACATAGCATTTACAATCCACATTCGATCACACAGATCTAATTACTAGCACTAATCCATCGACTATTTTCTACCTTGCCTAGACATCTATTTATACATACAAAAGTGGGCCTAAGCATGGGTAAACCCATGGGACAACATCCCTTTCCCATTACATTAAACCAAAACCTAAAAAGGGGCCCAAAAGTGGACCGATATCCCGTGATCTCTACTTTGTATTTCGTGCTTCCTTCGATAGGGTGTTGAAGTCCCCAAAACGGTCAAATATGAGCAAGTATCTCCCATAACTTGGTTGAGGGCCAACAACATGATAGACACATTAAATAGAAAAAGTTTCAAGTGGTAGACTTATTATTACTCTATGATAGTAAGTCCTTGCATCATCCAGGAAAGTTTCACATGCATTGGTTAGGTTCATATGTGATTTAGCATGTGACGGAGGCAGGTGCTATGCAGTTGGAAACCTTGAATGAAGAAGCCCTAGGACGTATGGTGAATGGAGGTTGGCTCAAAATCTATAGAGACGATCAAACATATGTACATTAATATGAACTATGCAAGAACACATGTACCATAGTAGTTGTAATATAGTAGGGAGGTAAAATATAGAAAAAAAAGAGAGTAGAAAATGGAAGAAAAAAAAACAAAAAGTAGAAAAGGGAAGAAAATAGATAAAAAGGGGGAAAAATAAGAAATACAAAGGTATACAGGAAGAAGTATCATGCCAAACAAAGGGGGTATCACACATGTAACGTAAACAATGCGAATTCAGTTAAGTGTATGCAAAATTCAAGCACAAGACAATAACCATTAAGGGAATTAAAGCACGTAAATGATAGTTAAAAGTCCATAAATGGTGAAACATACTGGAAATGGGTAGTCATAAATATAAGGTGCCACTGAGGATTGAGACAAAGTGGCAGATTGAAGGAAAAAATGATGGATAATTTTTCATTAATGCCACACTAAGGAAAGTATTGATTGCATACTCTGACGGATTCAACACTTCTGTTGGGCATGAAAGCAATTACACAGTTTTCGAAGAGTTATAAAATCACGTAAGGGCTCGACAGGGAAGGTTATTTTCATTTTCTAAGAGCCGTGAGAATAGGAAGTGAACCAGAGTGAACCAGAGCTGAATCAGAGCCGAACCACAACTGCACTAGAACCAAAACAGAACATTAACAAAATCATTTGCAGATAATAATGGCACCACCAAAAGTTGGGGCACCAACAACCACAACACGCAAGAAAACAAAACAACCACTAGCTACACCAGTATTCATAGAAACGCATGGAGCTTTGAATTCACAGTAGATTTTTCATAGGGACTATATATTGCCAAGGAAAGACATCGTGCCACAAGTTAGAGTACCCACAGATAGGAAATACTTGCTAGTCACACCAAAAATACCACCTGGTGTAATTTTTGAAGGGGACATTCTAGGAAAGATTGCTACCTTGAAATTTATAGACCACAACATAATAGATGAAAAAAACATTTCAAGCTAGAAAGGGATAAATGTTTGTGTGCCAAAAGAATACTAGGGACATGAGCAATCCTGCTTGAACCATAGAATTGGGAAACTGGACTGGAGAGCTCAAGAATATTGAACCTACTGGAGATCCCACATTTTGGATGAATTTTGGAAATAATTGCATGTGTCAAAAGGTTACTAAGTTGTGTCCATGGAGGAACGTTGTTGCTAGACCCACCAATATATATTGATACACAACTAATTGCATAGATCACAGTCTTTTTTAAAGTAGGAGAGGATGTGACAAAACTATTCACAAACAAGGTAGGGGAGAAAGAACTATTGGAATCTATGAAGGATAAGTTTCACACCTTCAGGGGGAAGAGGGGGTTGGATGTCACAAACATAAGAGATGATGTTGTGCAATTTGTGATGCATGTGCTTCTCTGCAAATTACTAATAAATTATTCAAGTATTAAGTTCCATCTAGAGTAATCATAGCTGCAAAAATGTGCACAGAGGGGGTCTAGCTGAGTTGGGCCACATTTTTGGTGAACCAAATTTTGATAGACTTTACAGAAACCCAGGAGAAAATCACTTAATTCCATTAATCCTGGCTTCTTATCCTGATTGCACTAGTTAGATGGAAGGACCCTGGTGATTACCAATGTTTTATAACAACCGACAACGATAATGGATTTGTGCGACTTGCAAACCTATGGCATATGAAAAACAAAAGGAGAAAAATAGATAGAAATGTTACATTTTGTGTCTACTTTGACATGAATAGGCACATAGTAACACATACATCGTGCATCACCACCTAGATGGTAGAGACCTACCAGGATACTGCATGATTTAAAGAAGGAATGAACCATTGTACATCCAAGACAAAAGAGATTGTACATGCTAGTGGTTGCCAACCAACTACAAATTAGTAGGGGATGATGTATGCCTGATCACCAATGACTAGGAGGATGACTGGAAAGTTCTAGGGGAGCAAATAGAGCACCTGAAAGAAGAAGAAGAACAAGATAATGAAGAGGAAGAACTAGACAAAGGACAAGGAAATGAGAAACACAATGGGGCATGCAATACGACAAAGACAATACCATCAACTAAAGACATGCAGTGAACAAGCTGAAGAGAAGGGGAGAAAATAAAAGACAATGGGAAGGGTCCAATAGTAACTATGTTAAAAAATATAAATCTCACAAAGTACCACTTTTCTATAATCTGACATACGATGACATAGAAAGAATCAGATACCAAGTGCAGGATGCCACATAGGAGGTAATTGGAGAAGCCTCACATAAATAGGAGGAACAACACTAAGAGGTGCAACACTAATTAATGATGATACAACAACTACTAGAGATAGGGAGGATAGCACCAGAGAAAGGATCAGGTGAAGGAATGCCAACAACACTGATTAAGGAAGTAGGTAATACCAATACATTCCTATCATAGTTAGCAATCATGCACATAGCGCTATAGATTGACATAAATGCAATCAAGTTCCCAACAGAAGAACTGCTAGAGAAAATCAAAGTAATAAGTCACCTAGTCTTACTTGTTTCACGGATGCCTACAAAAATACTACAAAACTTGCATATCATTATTATGTAGGAGATTAGGATCTACACAGAGTTAGCGTGCAGGGAGTTGATCAAGGTAACAAATGAGAAGGAATAAATATAGAAAAAGTATACAACTTCCCTGCAATAGAAGAGTGACGTTGAAGAAAAAATTGAGATAATTTTGAAGGAGAAGAGTGGGGCCGAGGAAAAGGCCAAGAAATCTTTAAAAGAGAAGGAAAAGTCCAAGAAAATAACATGTAGTAAATACAAATGACCATACAAAATATTTATAAGGAGATCCCCAAAGTACCAATAGTAGTAGAAGCCACAATGGAAGAGCATATCTCAAGAATTGGTGAAGTCATCAAAGGCTTCCTCACAAGGATTTAGGAATTTCAAGCATGCACCATGCCAGGAACACCACAAGAGGAAAGAGAAGGAAGAGAGAGAACCACAATGACTGCAGTAGAAAATATTAAGAAGTTGGATGAGGAGTGCATAAATATCTATGAGGAAAGTGCATAGATCTAGACAAACCTAATGGAGGATCCATAAATGAAGGTCATGGAATCCAAATTGAGGGATGTGCAGGAAAATTCATAGAAGGATTCAAAGAGCATAAAAACTCTACTTCTCGTTGAGCGAATGATGACCATTTTGGCACAAAGACAGTCATACGATGAAATTAGAAAGATACATGACAAGCAGAAGATCATCCAACAATAATTTGGACCACTGCAAGATGAAGCACTAAGGGTGATAGGGGAATTGGAAACTACGTAGGGAAAAGTGAAGCAAGTGAGGCATGAAACTGAGGAGAAACTCATGATCCTGACTACACAGGGCGTAGAGGAAATTTTGGGAACAGAGGAAGAAGTAACAAAGGAAGTCACGATAGAAAATGACACCTCCAAAAAGTTCATAGAGACATGGAGGAGCACATCACAACATGCCTAAGTGGCTCAGGATGAGCCACAGGTGAGTGTTGGGGGCTTGTTGGGCAGGCAATCTGAATATAGTTTTGAGGAAAATCCTAAGTATGTAGGAGATGCACAAAAATAGAAGAAAGAAGAGAAGGCAAGAGAAAAGTGCATAGTAAAGGTGCATTAAAGATTGAAGTGTGTAATAAAATCATACTCAATAGAGAATAAAGTAGGAGAATAAAGAAATAGAAGAAATCAAGAGAAGAAAGTGGGATAAAAGGAAGGAAAATAGTTCAACATGCAAAAGACAAAATACATGCACAAGAAGAAAGAACAACAGTCGAGAATGAAAAAGAAGCATGCATATGTAAAAGATGGAAAAGAAGGGTTGAACAATGAGTCAAATTGAGTTGTAATGAGTCAGAATGACTTGTAATTGAGTTTTGGGGATAAGAAAGTAGGGTTTTGAGCCCTAGAATCCATGTATAAATATGTAATGGGTTGGGTAGAATAGGTTGTTGTAATAAAGTAGGGTTTTGAGCCCTAGAATCCATGTATAAATATGTAATGGGTCGGGTAGAATAGGTTTTTGTCGTTGTTGGTGGTGGTTGAAACCGAGTGAGGAGAGGGAGGGAATACAATAAGATTTAAATATTTTATGTCTGATTGTTTAGGGAGAAGTTGCAGAGAGAGGCTTGCACTACAAAGTGGCTAGGAAATATGGAGAGAGAAATAGCATGACATATCTATTATAAGAACAGTGTGCAAGTCTAAGACGAGTGTAGAAATAATAATAAAGAATCCAACCATTGTGGACGTATCCCAAAGTTGGGTGAGCCACATTAATTGTTGTGTCTGCTTGTATTTTTATGTGATTTATCATGAATGTTCTCTTTCTTCATATTAGACTAGATGTGTTTATTAGATGATCATTGCACAATACTTATGACTGTTACAATGAACAATTTATGTTTTAATCTGTCGTATAATGGTGCTATATAACTAAATTCACCAATTAATCAAAGAATAATACACATGATACTATGCATAGAGTAGATAAGTAAGAATGAATAAGATGATCATCTCACATTCCCTCACTATTGCAGAAACTTGGTTCTTGTAGCCCCAATAGATGCCTTGGGTGAGACTTCACTTGCATGCAGGTGATGTCGAAAGGGCCTATGTTTGAAGGGTTTTGTTGGTTGTATAATTTGAACCTAGGATCTTACAATCGCACAACAACATAAGTACACTAAAATAAAATATAAATGTACATTGAAATGTTTAAAGAGAGAAACATATTAGTATTTTTTCATTCTTCTATGTTTTCGTTTAATGTTACAGTCAATTAAAAAGAAAATTAAACCAATAAAAAAGAAAACAAGTAAAATATTATATACATAAAATTACAAAAATGAATAAATTCATTTGATTTGTATTTTATGGTTTGACTATTAAACAAAAGAAATGAAATAAAGAATAAACAAAAAGTAAGTTCCAGAGCCTAAAGAGTTTGTTCTTTATTTCTTAATGAAATTCCCCATACATTTTCTTGAATTTGTTGAAGATTTCAAGCCTCTGCATAGACTTGGACCAGAGTTCTAGTATTTACTATCTAATATGGTATGTTACATTATACAATGAACAACCAAGCATAGAATAAAGACAAAGAAAAAAATCAAGTCAGATGTTTAATAGAGCAATGTTGGAAATCATCTGCATAAGAGAAAACTCAGTAGTACTGAAAATCATACTTAATACAAAAAATAATAAAGTAAATAAACATATTACCTCAAAGACACAACCCAAACTCAATCCTACTTTGGCTCCTTCTACTACTCTGCAAGACATTCCCTGCTGCCAATAAATTCATCAGTTCCCCACTGAAAAGAATGGAGGATAAATGGTAAATAAAAGAAGAAAATCTCACATTTCTTTAAGAATACCTCTCTCTGAAACATTTTTCCTCCCTTTTGTCCTTCTTTTCCTTCTCTTTTTATTCTTTAATGAGGTAGTTCAAGTAGTTCAACTACCTTTTAGTTAGAAGGATAAATAATTTTAATTAAGTAGGACATATTTATTAAATAATGATAAAGGATAATGATAAATAATAATTAATAGGTGGAAATCTTTTTGTATCTCTTAATTTTTTTATTTGAATATTCCCTTGTAATTATGCATCTTTACAAAACATCCTTTATATCTCCACAAACTAATAATGACTTAGAACATGGGAATAATAATGAATTTGGGAGAGATGGAGGGGTTTGTAATATGTGAAAAATAAAATTAAATGATAGGAGTGTATGATGCATGTTCACAACGTAAATATAATTAGTTTTCTCATACTCTTTACACAATATTTATGCCTTATACCAACCAAGATTCAAACCATATGTACAAAAACTATCAATACATATTTTTTTTTATAACCATTATCTATATATACAATAGGGGGGGATGCAGATTTAGATGATGCATGATTTGGGATTTCATGGAATAATTCCTAGAAAGTGGAATAATGAGGGGGGTTGGTTCTGTAAGTATAGTAGGAAACACACCAAATATTCTTTTAAATGGTTATATCTTTGAATACAATCAAATGCTCTCATATTTGACCCATATAATCAAAATTGTTGTAATAATGTCATCAATTGGTATCGATTTCATTAAATATATGTTGGGATTATTCAATGCATGAGTATATATATGTATATATATTTTGTAGTAGAACATGTTCTTAGATTTCAATTCCATGCGGTGACAAACATCTTATACTTTGAAAATATGTATTTCTTCATACTAGTATCAATCTTTAAATACTGCATGCAACCAAGGTAAAGAAGACCTCGTAATCAATATGGAGAAATGAAAATATTGTCATGCATTTCATAACATAGATTATCCCTTTGAAATTTGTATGCATGTGCTATCATCTTGGGAATAATTGAAATAAACGTTTCAAATGTTTTCTCTTTTAGGGGGTCCCACCTATTAATTATATTTATCATAATAAGTTTTTAGTATGCCTTGCAACCATTTGCGTGATATATAATTAGTCTCAATTTTTTTATTCAACAACAAGCAATATGGAACGAGGAGAAGCCTGACAAATCTTTGTCGGCTAAAATTTGTTTACTGAAATTGTGGTCAACATATGCCAACCAAAAGATGTGCATCAATTGCATTAATGTGCAAGCTCAAGTAACTCTGGTATTGCAGAATTAATGAACTAAAATGAATGGGGACTAAGGATCAAATGGTTGATGAAATATATCAGTTTCTATTATATAACAGGGCAAACAAAAATGGAAATTTAAAATATGTGTGGTTGCGGAATTCATGGAATAATGTCTGGAAAGCAAAAAACTGAGGAGGTTTGGTCCTGATAGTATAATAAACATAATGCAGGATTACTAAAAGAAAAAGAGAAGTAGACAAATACACTTGGGTATGCAAAATTATACAAGGGGAATACAAAATGGAAATTCAAGTGATACATGTAATGGGACTTCGTGGAGCAATTTATGGAAAGTGGGAAGTATGAGGGTATTTGGTCCTATGTATAATAGAAATGGACAAAAAATATTTAACTCTTTGAAAAAACGATTATTAAGAAAATGGGAAGGACAGAAAGGAATTTTTTAAGCAAGGCCTTCTCGCTGAGTGAGAATGTGGTTAATAAAGCGAAGAATTTCAATACATATAGAAGGTAACTAGTTCACCTACAAGCCTATTGTCCACCAAAGAAAATAGTCAATTAGTTAGTCAAATATACAAATAACCTTTAAAATCATCAATCATTTCTCCATCAAGTCCGACCATATAATAAAAAAAGGTTTAAGGAAAATAAAATAAAGTGTCAAAACTAAAAGAAAATGAAAAATGAAAAAAGAAATAAAATTATATTGAAACAAACCAAAACCTAATCTACCCCTTTCTTAATTAATTTTGGTCTTATTTATTTAGATTTTTATATATTCTTTTATTTTTATACATGGAAAAGGGATGCAAAAAAATGGACTCAACTTGGATGACACTTGGCGTAGAGGTATGCATCATCTATTTTACATGCATACTTCATGACTTGGAAGAATTTGCACAAGGAGAAATTATTGACATGCCAACCAACATATGCCTATGGCTAGCAAAAAGGACTTATCAATACCCAAGAGAAATTATCCTTCAAAATGTGCCAACGAACAATATGAGTCCTACATGTATCAATAGAATTACAAACTTTAGTTTTTGGGTTCAATATTTGAATATCAAAGATATTGTCAATGCACTCATCAATCATATTAATGCCATCTTTTGGAATATTCCTATCAGAAATAGGGTGATCGTAATGTAAAGAAGATTCATATAAGGGATTCAAAAACATAGGAATGACCTTGAACTCATCGTCATTATCAAAATAAAGAGTGCACATATCAATAGGGGTATCAATGTCAAGATGATTGAATTCTTCTAATAAAAACAATGGATTTGAATAAGAATTATGTATTTCAAGACCTTGATTAACTTCATGAGGATATTCAAAAGAAAGCTCATCTTGTATCAATATATTCAAAAGAGTCTTCATCAATTTGATTTCACCATTCATCATCATAAAATACTTTATCATAGAGTGGATCACAGAGTTCAACAACATCCTTCTTTTCATAGTCAAATTCTTCATTGTATGTATAATGAAAAATTTGAGGTACACAATGATCTTGAGGTTGGATTTTTCTATAAGTTTCAAGGAAGGTGTTATTTTTGATGTGAGAAATGGTTTGATTGGTCAAATCATCATCAAAACAAAGAGATGGGGTTGGAAGATAATTTTCATTATCAAAGCATAGATGCTTGACTTGGATTTATTTATTGACACATTCATTTGGACAAACAATATTTTCAAGGTGATATGTGTTAAAAAGATCTTCTATCATGTCCTCAAAATGAAAATCACTTGAAAATATATCATTCTCTAAATATTTTTCTCACTTTCTTCGGAATGATCATGAGGAAGAAGGATATTAGGAGAAGTGTTATGTAAGTCAAGATTATTTTTTTCATAGGATTCTTCCTCTAAGAGTGTTTCATCATATAAAACAATATTTTTCTCAAACTTGTTTTTTTTTTAAGTATCATGAAAAGGAAAGACATCAAATAAGTTTACATGATCAGGGATGACATGAGTAGATTTATAAGAGAAAGAATCATTACAAACCCCTAAATTTCTTGATAAAATATTGTGAGATGAAAAATTATATTCTTTACCATTCAAGAAGAGGTAAGGGTTTGCATGGTAAGCCTGTTTAGATTCTATGAAAAATCTACAAGTCAATTTCACATGAGCTCCACTGCACAAATCACATTAAAGAGGGGTAGGTAGAGAAGGAAAGTCCGAAATGAATTTCGTAAAAAAAAAAAATCCCACCAAATTAGGGTTAGGAATTATGATCCTATACCAATCTCCTACTTGGCTACAAAGAGTAAGAGGGAAAATGTTAGAAGCAGTATAAACATCTTGTACCCCAACATATTGACAAAACTAAATGAATTGGTTTACATGATTGTGATAAGACTCCAATGGGTAACCTTCGAAGAGTGGAAAACCAACCATGGATAGATTGGTACTCAAATCATAATTAGGTTTATTCATGATAAGGTAAGGTGAGGAAATGCACTGATACAAAAATAAATACAAGTATTTGAATCAAAACTAAAGAAAAACTATTGAACAGTCCTCCCTAGTATCGTTGCCCAAATATGTTGATGTTGAGAGACTAGATAGTTCTCAGCACCAACATCTCAACCTCTTGGTCAGATAAAGCAAGAAAATGCAAGAATGGTCACCCTATTTTATAACCTAAACTTAAACACATTAGACCCTAACAAGAAGTCTAAGCATGAAACATTATTTGTCATTTTGGAAATATTAAATTTTTATGTGTTTTTACAACTATATGATTTTTATACTTTTGTTTAAGTGCATGAGAAGTAAATTAGACTAAAGTTATTGTAAAATAAATAACAAAAATTAATAGTTAAAGAAATAGAAATATGGACAAACTTTTTATTTTGAAGATATTTGATTTTTGTGTATTTTGCCTTCATATTATTTTGTTTTTTTTTTATGAAATGTTAAATTAAATAAAATTTTAGTGAATAATGTAAGTGAAAAGCTTAAAAAGAAAGTTAAACTAACTAAAACCTAAAGTTAAAAGAAATGAAATCTTTATTGCATTTTTTTTTTTTTTTAAGTTTTTATTTATTTATTTTGTAATTGTTGTAATTTTTATGTTTTCTTTTGCATGAAATATAAAACAAAATTTTAAAAATTAGTATGAAAATTGTTAAAATGAGAAACTCTAAATTGAATAATATTTACATAACTTAACAAATCAAATGAATTATTTTTTTAAAATATTGTTTTTATTGAAAATATAAAAATAATTTTATTTTATTATAAATTGTTAACCAAAAGTAAAAATAAGTAAACTAAAATAAATAAATAAAAGTACATAGAAAGAAACATATTCGTATTTTTTTATTCTTCTTTGTTTTATTTTAATGTTACAATCTTAAAAAGAAAATTAAACTAATAAGAAGAAAACACTTAAAATATTATATACATAAAATTACAAAAATGAATAAATTCATTTTATTTGTATTTTATGGTTTAAATATTAAATGGAAAAAAGAAAACTAAAAATAAACAAGAAGAAAATTCCAGATTTCAAAGAGTTTGATTTTTATTTTTAAATGAAATTCCCCATACATTGTCTTGAATTTGTTGAATCTTTCAAGCCTTTGTGTAGACTTGGACTAGAGTTCTAGTCTTTAAATATCTAAGATGGTATGTTACATCATACAGTAAACAACAAAAGGAAATCATCTACATAATAGAAAATTGATTATTATTGAAAATCAGACTAAAAATACAACAGACAAGCAAATACAAAAATTACCTCAATGACACAACCCAAAATCAATCATGCTTTGGCTCCTTTTGCTACTTTGCAATACATTCCCTACTGTCAACAACTTCATCAAATCCCTACTGAAAAGAATGGAGAATGAATGGTAAATGAAATAAGAAAACATCATTGTGCTCCAAGCATACCTCTCGAAAAATAATCATCCCTTTTGTCCTTTTCCTTCTCTTTTTATTCTTTAATGAGGTAGTTCAAGTAGTTCAACTACCTTTTAGTTAGAAGGATAAATAATTTTAATTAGGTGGGACATATTTATTAAATAATGATAAAAGATAATGATAAAAATAATTAATAGGTGGGAATCCCTTTGTATCTCTTAATTGTTTTATTTCAATATTCCCTTGTAATTATGAATCTTTGCAAAACATCCTTTATAGATCCACAGACTAATAATGCCTTAGAACCTGGGAATAATAATGAATTTCAGAGAGATGGAGGGGTTAGTTTTTTTATCCTCAGAATAAAAAAAAAAAAGCATAAATTTTATTTCAAGAAGAAAATAAATTTACATTTTGCATAATGCATGAGGTATCATGCATTTGACTGTTAAATTTGTCTATCAAAGAAGATTTTTGGCCAAAAAATGTTGTCATTTGAATATTGAATCCATCTAATTCATGTATTGGTTCCCATGAACCAATTATCCTTCAAAAAGTATTTCTAAACTTATAGTTTCCCGCGAAGTCCATTTTTTGGTGATCTAATAAGAAAAAATGTAGTAAAAAATTCAAGTACAAGTCTAGGCATATCCTACCACCCTAAAAATATAGGATAATATTGTGCATAAGGGAAGGAAAAAATCATCCACAAAGCCAAAACATCGCAATCTGTTATCCAAAAAACTAAAATGAAGTCTAGGGTTCAATAGGATTTAGAATGTTTATGAATGGTCTGTGAAAGAACTCATAAGAAACCCCGTCATTGAATTATTTTATTTTCCACTGTCCCAAAACCAGTTGAATGCCCTCCTTAGAAAGCTTGTTGGCAATTTTGTTCTGTTCTCTGTAAATGTGACACATAGAAAATTGTCTTTAAGAGTTCAGAATTAAAAAAACTTCATCAAGTAGTGGAGCCAATCTAATGTTGTGACATTCTTGTGTTTTTCTAGTCCAATTTAGAACCACCATAAAGTCACCAATGAGTTGTAAGGAGTAAATCCCTCTCTCCCCCAAAAAAGTAAGTAGTAGTTTGAGAGCCATCTATTCTACATATTTATTTGTTCATGATCCCAATCCCATGGATATGTTGAAATAGTGTGTATTGGTCAGATAAAGAACTGCTCCACGTCCATAATTTTGGCCATCATTTTTCAATACCCCATCAAAGTAATCCCATGGTTGTGATTGATCCATAGATTCAACCTCCATAAACATTACTGGGTGATCGTCCTTTCCTTGAGGAAAGTGTGATAAAATACTTAAGCTATGTTCCACTATAATTTTAGGAGTGGAAGGTTTCTCATTAAAGATTGTAGAGTTTTGGGCTAGCCAAGTTCCCTAATTGATCAGCAGTGATAGATATTTGATGTTATTGTTTTGTGGGTTTGACTACGAATCCCACAAAGGTTCCTAAATGTTTGGCCCTTGCTAGCTGCAAGCCTGTGTTAAGGTATGGGTACAATCCTCCCATATCATAAGAACAAAAGGGAACATAAGGAAGAGGTGTGTAACAATATTTTCATTTGACCTGCATAGCACACACCAGCCCGACACTTCTAGTAATCTCTTTCTCATGTTGTCCCAGGTAGGAACCTTTTTTTTAATAAGACACCATAGAAAGAGATGTGCCTTTAAAGGAAATTTATGTTTCCATGTTGATTTACACCACCAAGAAGGTTCTTGTTGAAGAAGGTCGATGTTTAGATGTGTATATCCAACTTTAGGTGTATAGAGACCATTAGGATTGTATTTCCAAACAAGATCATCCTCCCTATCAATGATTCAGATGTGCCCCATATGAAGAGCCCTGATGAATATGTTCCAATTGGCTTCATGTTCTTTGTCTAGTCCCAATTGGTTGGGTCTTTTCCAAGATTGAATCCATACAATAGTTATGTCCCTATCAATAATTTGATCAAGATAGAATAGGCCTATGTCATGCAAGATATTAGTTAATTTATGAGGGAGAAAGTGACGTCTTTCACTCCCTAGCCATGACTCATCTCCAATTATGACCCTCTTTCCACACTAATCCTTCCTCCACCACCTGGAAATAATTTATTAGTGCTTTCCATATAATGGTGCATTGTGTTTCCACTTTTAATAGTCTATGAATCCATTCCTCCACTGAGTCTGGGATGATATATTTTTGTATAACTACCTTTGTCCATAAACTTTCTGTTGTAACTAGCCTCTATCCTACCTTTGCAGAAAGGGATTTAGAGAAAAGATGAGTGTTTTTCAGTACCCCAACCCCCTAGTGCTTTGGGTTCCACTAGGGTATTCCATTTCACCCATGGAAGGACAAAGTGTTTTGTTGTTCTTGACGATAAGAATATGAAACATGTATGCCTTAGATTTTCCAATGTTCCCTTTGGATTACAAACTAATGAAATCCAATAGAATAGAATTTCTTCTAATACAGACTTTAATAATACCATCCTTCATGCTCTAGATAACCAATGGAATCTCCAAGACTTTAATCTTTTTTTTGAGTTTGATTACTAGCCAATTCCAATCCTGCTTCTTGTAGTTTTTGGGCTTAATATGGAATCCTAAGTACTTTAACCCTATGTCAAAAGGCCGAGACTCAAAATGGAAGCACTCCTTATAGGTGTTAATTTTTTCTTCCTCCATAAGGTTGGGAAACAAAGTATATTTTAGCCCATTTATTTTCATCCCAGTAGCTCTCCCAAAAAGATCCAT
>CBVK0100603491.1:0-16765 GCA_900067695.1 Picea abies | reverse complement strand
AAGAAAAAAATATGATTGTTGTTGTGGTATATGTGGATGATATCATTTTTGGAAGTAATTTGACTATACTAAGAAAATGATTTGCTACAGAAATGTAGAAAGAATTTGAGATGTCTATTCTATGTGAACTAACATTCTTCTTCGCTTTACAAGTTACTCATACAAAAAAGGGATATTCATATCCCAAACCAAATATATCAAATAAATGATAAATAAATTTCAAATGGAAGATTGCAAACCTATGAGCACTCCCATGGTTACAACATGCAAACTAAGCTTAGATTATGATTCACTAAAGGTACACCAAACCATGTATAAATCAATGGTTGGTAGCTTGTTGTATGCAACAAAAACAAGACCGAATATCACACAAGATGTAGGAGTAGTGGTAAGATTTCAATTTTCACCTAAAGAGACTCATATGAAGTCAATCAAAAGGATTTTCAGATATCTAAAGGGCACCCTGGATTTTGGATAATGGTATTCAAAAGGAGAAGAGTTCACCTTAACAACATATACTAATGCATATTGGGATGGTAGTCTGGATGATAGAAAGAGAACTAGTGGAAGACCATTCTTCCTAGGAAAGTGTCTAGTATCATGGATAAGTAAGAAACAAACATCTATATCACTGTTAATAGCAGAAGATGAATATATTGTTGTTGTCACCTAATGAAGTCAAGTCATTTGGATGAAACAAACCCTATAAGAAGGCCTCCAAGTAAAATATGATCGTCCAATTCTTCTTAACTGGGACAATACCAATTCTATAAACCTCTCTAAGAATCTTGTTATGCATTCTAAAGCAAAACATATCCCAGTCGAATACCATTTTCTGAGAGATCAGGTTTCTCAAAAGATAGTCTGATCTGGATTATTTTTAGAATGAAATGAAAGAAGAGATATCACAATGAAATAAAAATGAAAGTTTCCAAAAATAGAGAAATACAACAATACATGATTTCTATTAATGAAGAAATGTACAGAGATTGTAAAACTACAGAGTACAAGACTCGCAAGAATGGTGGAAGCTTTATCTCTGAGAAGAGATGTGACAGCTATGTTCATTCACAAGAAGATGATTGCAATGAGCATCTGAAGGCCTTTTTATGATAAACTTGAATTCCAAAACCCTAGACATCCAAAAACCTAACCCTAGGAGATGAAACGCCAAAAGTCATGTGGGCCGCGTTGGGGTAAGTTAGTACATCAACTTCCCGAGGTTGTAACTTTTGCATGCAAATTCTGTTTTAGGTGTGTGATGGCCCATTGTAAAGGTATTTTCTAGAAATACACATTATTCCATCAAACTATGACTTTATCTACTGTTTTACTATGGAAATCCAAGAAAACACTATTTATGGCCCCAAAACATTCCTTGTAGTACAAAAATATGTACTGACATGAAAAATTCCAAAATAATCCAATTGGAATAGGTGGATGGACACCAATATCCACCTGTATGATGTGTAGGGATTCAAGACAGCCTCGGAAGTCTAGAACCCACAATTAAAAATAATTGTCCCCATTACAAAGAAACGTGTTGAACTGAAAACTGTCACGATGAGCTAGTTGGAATTTGGAACATGTGGGTAGCCACCAATATCCACCTAGATAATAGTCAAAGTGGAATATGTCGATACTAAAGAGAAAATTTCAGACACATTCACAAAACCTCTACCAATAAGTTCTTTTGAAAATATTCGACAAAAAATGGGAGTAATTCTCATACCTCATTAAAATTGCAAAAGCTTCATCAGAAAAGGGGAGCACATGCACAGGGGGAGTATCTCAGGGAGAGAAAAGGAAGATCCCTTCTATCATTGTTGTCAAAGGCGAAGGATATGCGGTAAAACAAGAAGTAAAACAAAAAATGGGGATAATGTTCCGAAGAATAGTTTTACTAAGTTGCCATCAATGCCAAAGGGGGAGATTGTTGGAAGATCGATTTTCATTGATGTGAACTACAACCAACAAAGTACATGTCGTAAAGCTTAGGAGAGATAGAACATCCACAAATAGAAGAACACGTAGGAGGAAATAAAATTTCAGGAGAAATAAAATTGCATAGATCACGGAGAAGCCATAGCATTGTGCATATAGAGATCCTTTGTAAACAATCATGGAATCGTGATCATTCCCTATTGAATTTTGGGAGAAATCACAAAAATTTAACCAAGATAAATATGGATCGTTGGATCAAGGAGCTAGATTAACAAGGATCGTCATATCTCACCTTAAATTCAAAAGCAATCTCAACCATTGGATCATGCAGATCATTGTCAGTCATTGATTAAGTAAGTGGAAGAATAGCGTAAGTTTCATGACTGTAAATTCACCACTTCGACTATTATTGGAGACAAGGAAGATGCACAAAATCACGAAGTCGCGAAATCATGAAATATCACCAGCCATCCAATCTGATAGGTAGATTTATTGAAATCCCAGTCATTGATCATGGTCATTCAATGTTGACCCTCCGAGGTAGTTGAACAACTTTAGAGTTGTAATATCCTGGAGTCCTGGAGTGCCAAAGCCTCGAAATCCCACCAATCGTTAGATCGAGGGAAGAACTTCAGGAGTAATGATATCCATCAGATATTGCATTAGTGGAAGGATAGAGTAAGTGGGAGGTTTTAACCAACAATATGATGTCATCATCACTTTATGACCACTTAGGTAGGTATAACTACGGGGGAGTTGCACAGCCTTAGAGTTGTAATATCCCAAAGTGTCGGAGTACTGAAGTCCCAGAGTGTTGGAGTAACGAAATCATGCATACCATAGATATAAGATCCCTTCAATACCTTTCTCAAATTTTTGAGCAAGCAATCCAGAGAAATGATCCAGGAGGGGTACATGTGGCATAAGAAAAAGATGACACGTTTCAAGGCCCTTTTGGCACATAAGGTCTGTAAGAGTCACAAATCAAGGTGACACGTGGCTCCACATCAGTAGGTTCACATCAGCAGGTCCATGTCAGCAATCGGTGACATGTGGCACACATACCATGGGTCCACATTAACCTATGAGAGGTCAGTATGCCACATCACTTCGAGATTAATGCCTCTGGGGATGTCCAACTTCTCCTACCAACAAAAATGCCCGAAGTGTTGAAGATTGAAATCATGAAACAATGTTGGTCATTGATCTAATATTCTCCATAATATTTCTTGACCGTCCGATCGAGTACAATGGAAGGATAGTGTAAGGAGTACTATCAACTAGAAACAACCAGTTGTCTACACTTTATGACCACTTCAGTGGGTCAAACTGCAAGAGTAAAAGAGTTTGAATTGACTGGAAATTCAGAAGGTTGAAGTCCGAAGGACTTGGTTTTAGCATCGGTCACGTGATAAGGTAAAGGAGTTGATAAAGAGTGCAAAGGGCCTAGAAGTAAAATAATCCCATAAAAATTTTCAATTGAGGTCTTGTGTAGAAGAATAAGAGAAAAAGAAAGGCGCTAGGATAAGTGCTTAAGTGGATAAGCCCGTGGTTTTGAGCTCGCAGTCATTTGGAAAAGTGGGTTGAAGAAAGTGCCTTTGCATAATTCGATTTCTGTAACAATTTAAAGGGCTTATGGAGTAATTTGACAAGATTGACACCCAACCATTCCATTGCTACTACAATATTGTTTGCATATGAAAGGATAAATAAATTACAAAGGATTTGAAGTCTTTTAAGTTGAAATCAAACTATTAAAAGTCAACATTATTGTTAAAATTAAATGAAGAGGTGCAATGGTTCATTGTCAAAAGACACAATGGTTCAATATTATACCTATTGAAATACTATATAAATCAGAAATTATGGTGGAAAGAAAGTGTCTCTACAGTCTACATCAGAAGATCAAAAGTAGGAGCAACATCCAAGAAAGAAAATGTAAACATTTTTATGCAGTGAAGGTGGTAGGGAGGAGCTCAGGAGGATTATGGTCCTCTTCATGTTGAAGCCTGTAATATAAGGGAGTTGGTGCTTCCTCAAGTTGATGTTTGAAAACAAGGGAGTTTGTGCATCCTCAAGTTGGTGCTTGAAAACAAGGGAGTTGGTGCTTCCTCAAGTTGGTTCTTGAAAAACTTGGGAGTTGGTGCTTCCCAGAGTTGGTTCTCTAGAACCAGGGGATTGGTGTCTTCTTGAGTTGGTGCTCAGAAGAAGAGAGATTGGTTTCTCTCACATAATTGTAACTTGTACTTTTTATTGTTATATTTAATTTTTTTTATTATTTACATTCCTGTTGATCAATTTTTGTGATTAATAATTAATTATTATTACAAATATTTAAAAAGAAGCAACACTGATTCACCCCCCCCCTCCTAGTATTGGCCAAAATTCCAACACTTTTCATTCACAATGGTACATTTTTTGTCAAGGTATAATCACTCATTCAATACACTATTTCAATACTTATTCATGTGCATTTTTTAGGAGATTATCACCATTCGTGCTAACAATTCTTTACAGGAAAAAAGTTGTACATGTACCTTCCCAACATGATAGCTGCAATTATTGTTCAAGTGTAGCTGTTGAAACTTTGGTCATTGCTGCAACTCTGGTCATTTTTGCAACTCCCAGTGTTGCAACTCTCATTGTTGCAACACCTAGTGTTGCAACTCTAGCCGTAGCTAGAACTACCACTGCTACAACTTCTAGTGTTGTAACTATCACCACAAACCATTGTTGCAACTCCAAAAAAACTCATCAGTCAACCACATAGTTTTTACCCGGGATCGACCAGTTAGCCAACAACCACTCAAGAACATGACAAAGACAATTTTCTGACAAAATGGAATGGGAAACTCATCCACCACTTTTCGTGGCCAATTTAGTTAGCACACACTTGATTTTTTCCCCTGTTTTTGAAATTACAATGTAATAAGATGAGACAACCTGATTCTCATGGTTGTCCATTAATTTTCTTAGCTCATTTAGGAAGTAGCCATTTTGTATAAATATGTTCACTCTCTCTAATCCAGGGGATGACAGATCTATAGTAGAAATTTTGTAAGGAGGAGTTGTATTGATTCACCTATTTCTATTTAATAAAAGTTTTGTTTTGCTTCTATTTAATTGATGGTGTGTTAAGCATTCATCGCCTATTGCATTCTTAGACTAGTACCTCATCTAAGGAGGTAGGCCCCCCTCCTTAGCTCGGTATTATTTCTATGTTCTATAGATTGTAGAAGTAGTCTTAATTTCAATTCTATCTTATTATTTATTTCCAGTAATTCCTTCATTAATATCTCGTTGTTCTCCATTATTGTAACTTTTAATTGTTAAACGCTAACATTGCAGGGTAGTGATATTTGATTGATAAGTGAGTAGTTGTAGTTTCTCTTCCTTATTTATTTCCATCAATTCCTATATAAAACATCATGCTGCAACTCTTGTGTTTTCTCGTTGTTGTAACTTTGTCACCACCACTTTATGTTGGCATTTTAGAACCTTGTCTTTTGATTGGCTAAAGTGTAGTTGTAGCATCTTTTGTTCATTTCCGTTTATTTCTAGCAATTACTCTATTTAATTTTGTTGTACCATTAATATTTCCTTTCTATTATTTTGGTTGTCGTGGTTCATGTCGTTGTAACTCATGTTGTTGTGACTCATGTTGTTGCAACTCTCATTACTGCAACTTTGCATCTAGTTTTCTAATGAACAATTGTGTGGTTTTCCAATTGAGATAGATTATTTTCCTTGTTTACAAGAACAATGTGGGTTGATTATTATAGTTTGAGGTACATGATCCATAACAAAACTATAACAATAATCAAGATAGCCTTAATTCTTGGAAAAATTGTCTTTATTTTCCAGCAAGAGTGATTTACTTATCCACAAGTGTGAATTACTTTCCTGCAAGAGTGATTTAATTTTCCGCAAGTGTGAATTACATTCCTACAAGAGTGATTTATTTTTTTGTGAGTGTGATTTACTTTCCTACAAGAGTGATTTAATTTTGTGCAAGTGTGATTTACTTTCCTACGATAGTGATTTACTTTCCACAAGTGTGATTTACTTTTTTACAAGAGTGATTTACTTTCCTGCAGTGTGTGCTTTTACTTCTGCAAGTGTGGATTAGGTGTATCAGTGACTTGCTAGAGAATTTTGGTATATTGTCTTGTCATATTCATTTGAAAGTACTACAACTCATTGGAAAGTACAACATTATACTTTCATATACAGTGCACAATAATTCATAAGTGAAATATGACCTTGTATTGATAATTAAATGCACAACTCTTCAGTTGCTTACTAATTTAATTAGTGAGTAATTGAAAAGTCCATTAGTGGGTATTTGTTTCCCTTGGGATGAGAAAATCATGATATAATTTTCCAAGCCTCAACATTTTATCTACAATTCAAAGAAGCACTATATTCTATTGTCCATTTTTCATCAAACCCAAGAACAAGAAAGGAAAATATAAGAAGCATTATTTTACACTATCTTAAGATTTTTAAATTGAACCCAAACAAATCCTTAGCAATAAATGTTTAGAAATTTTCTTGTAAACACAATTGCATAATGATATTGGCCTAAAATACCTAAATTAAATATCCTTATCCAACTTTGGAATGAGAGCAATGAATGTTGTATTAAATCAGCCTACCATCCTTCCAACTTGCCTTAACTCCTACAACTTGAAGAATATTTTCTCCTAAAATTAAAAAAAAAGCCAAGTAGAATTCAATGGTCCATCCATCTAGGCCAAGACTCTTATCCTTTTGGAATGTAGAAAGCATGGGAAAAAAATCATTCTTTAATATTTCCTCATACATTGACTCATTTTCTTCCTCTAAACCCAACCGAGGAAAATATGAAACAATCTTAATAACTTCAAATATATTTTATCTAGTTGGATCCTTATATATATCCTCAAAATAACTTACTCCAAGTGTTGCTAAAACAGTGAAACCCATCATAATCTAATCCTCCTCTATGGAAATATCAAATTTTATTTATACTTTTTTATGCCTTGCAAATTGATATTATTTTGTTTTTGTATTTTCGTCACCCAATTGAATCCAAGTGGCTTGACTCTTTAAATGTCATTTTGTTTCCCTATCATGTAATAAATTCTTTTTTCAACATTCAATTTTTGCTAGCCTACTCACCCTCTCTTCACAAAAGTTATAAGAGAAATCACTATTATATTGGTATTTAATATCATCTTCTACTTCCACCAACAATTTATCTCTAGTTTTGTCTTTCAACTAACCACACTACAACCTTCTCCTTAACGAATTTTAGTGAGGTCATGAATTTTTTGTTGGCAAATAGATTGATATTACCATCAAATGGATTCCATGTAGATTTCACCAAATTATGGAAATCCTCTTTTGTAAGCCATCCTAGATTAAATTTAAATATACATGGAGGCTTTTGTTCCTTATGTTCCAACTAAAGAAGGATCGGATAATGATCAAATAAGCCACCAGCCTCCTTGCAAGATATATATATGTCCATCATCTAAAGAAAGTGTTTTGACATTATTAATGCATCAAGTCACTTCAAATTGTTGTCCCTACCTCTCCTATTGTTCCTCCATGTGGGCTTAAGAGTGATTGGCTCCACATATACCAATCCATTTGATCTTAAGTGATGTAAGAAAAAATGTGCCAACCTATCAACATAGGGATAACATCTTATCCTAGCTTCCCAACCTCCCCCACCCCCCCAATATTCCATGAGAAAATTAACATCATATCACATCATTTCCTTTTCCACATCTAGTGTTTTCTCAAAGGCTTCTCCTAAATTTTTTTTACTAGCTCTTTTAACAAAAATAACAATGGAAGATGGCAAGGATGTAGTATAAAATTCAATAATTACACTATCCACAGGCCTAGAATCCTTAAAGATTTTATTCAATAACATCAAGAATCTTTGATTAAAATATTTGTTTTTTTTTTTTTTTTTTTTTTATTTCAAAGCCATTTTGATCCTTCATAGTTCTAAGACCAAAGTTGTCGGGGTCTTTTCCTCACCAATTTTTTTCATGAACACAATTACACTATCCACAGGCCTAGAATCCTTAAAGATTTTATTCAATAACATCAAGAATCTTTGATTAAAATATTTTTTTTTTTTTTTTTTTATTTCAAAGCCATTTTGATCCTTCATAGTTCTAAGACCAAAGTTGTCGGGGTCTTTTCCTCACCAATTTTTTTCATGAACACAATTTTGAAATCATTAAGGCCTATGATTATTCCTTGTGGTAGTGCATAATACCACGCGGAATATTTTCCTTCAACTGTGAATGGGAACAATTGACATAAAACATCTTCATGTTTCACATCCATTAGGATTACTTCTAGCATGAATTTACTAACATGATCTTCAGTAGATTCCCTATTATCGGGACCGAATTTGGGAAGGAATTTCTCATGGTGTTTGGGAAGATCATGAGTGTCACTAGGAAATCCAACAACTCCTGGGGAAAGCCACAATATCCTTGGTACTCCAACCATTCTTCTCCTTTGGGGCTGCCCTGGACTTCTCAAAGGGGACTGTCTAGGACTTCCTTGTGGAGAATGTGGTCGAGGACCAACAAGAGTGTGAGAAGGACTCTATGGTGGATATGGAGGGTTACCTAAACCAAGATATATTGGGAAATTGATCAATAAATCATTAGGATCATCCGATCTCATCAATATATATAAAAATTTGTGCCAAAGGATTAGGTACATATATGAAAGTTATATCACTATCTTCATCTTTCCTTGAATATATACCTCTTTAAGGGATTGTAAATTCGATAGGAGGTTGGCCAATTTCTTTACTATGTATTCTGGTTAAAACCCCAGATACCTACAGCTATAGATTTATTATAGAGATTTATTTATAAATAGCATAATCAACAAGCTTAGTCTAGTATGATGAAACAAAGGTTATATTGGGATTCTACCTCTTGTGGGTTTTCGATAATTTTAAGTGAATTGGACACCAAGCTTTCGTTAAGAGAAGAAATCCCACTAGTAGACTTGAGGATCCTCTTAGGGGTGATTTGGTACAAGATGAATGTGATGAATTGGCATCGTGAGATGTTATAACATCCATGCATTCCACTCAACCCTCCTTCTAGTACCAATTGTTGATAGGTGAAAACATTGCTTCCTACAACAGGGGCTAACTACCCGATCACAAGCCCCAATTAGACTCATTTTTTGGGGGATGGTAGTTTCCAAATGATATGTGGGCTTGGTTTTCCTCTCAAGATACTTTCTCTTTAGAAAAAGAGACTTGATCAATTAAGCTTTGATCTAACTTATCCTAGATTTGAAAAAACAAAAAACATATCTATTGATCCTATCTCAATTGAGAGAAAGGACTAATTACACATGTAGATAAAATGAATGATTCTATAGATTTATAAGGAATTCTTTATCCAAAGAATATTTAAGCACAATAACTATTTCTGCTAGAAATATATGAAAACATTTATATCTACACTTATACTGATACTTATGGAAGAGTTTGAATTCCTTTTAAAGCACAGTAATGAGAAATAACAGTCTCATAAACTAATTTATAAAAAAATAGTTATTCATCTATATCATGTAAGAAATAATCTCATCATACAGATAGTTCTCCTGATAACTATCATTTTTAGCAATAAAACAAGAACATCAAATAAAAGAATAGAATGATAATTGATAATTTCTTAGAAATAATTCTTCAAGCAAATAAACTGTAAGCACACTTGATTTGATAATTTCTTAGAAATAATTCTTCAAGCAAATCAAATCAAATAATCATAAAAATAATCTTAATGTTAACTATTGTATCTCCTTATTTGATATACAATCATTTGATGAATTCACAGAATTATGGAAAGAATTCACATGAAGCTTAAAGAAAACAAATTTTCCAATAATTAATAGAAATGCAATTATCACAACTTCACATTACTCATAAATGAACTCATCAAAAGATAGGCTCTTCAAAATTTAATTCAAATTGATAAAAATAAAAGTCTGACTCTTTCGTCTCCAACCCCTTCCCCACTTGTCAAATTACAATAAATAAAAATTAAAGATCATGAAACTAAGGACATATTCCTCTTTTTCTTCAACTAACTTGTACATGTGTCAACTTAATTTTCTAAATTATATCATAGAGTGATATCCTCCTTGCAAGCTGTATTTTCCTTGTTGACTTTTCTCTCCTATTATCAAATGTGAGATTGCAATTTGGTAAATTTTTCTAACATCGGTGAAACCAAAGGTGGATGGGGAATATCTTCATTCAACTTACATCAATAGAGTCTTTTGGCGATTTCTTTAAGTTATGATTTAAACTTTGATAGGAAAGTATCATTGGACTTAAAGAATTTTGTTGGTCTGGTGATAAACTCCTTGATGGCTTCCATGTTCCAGAAATTGAGTTGTGCAATCCCATTTGCTCGTGATCTTTTCTGTTGGTTCAAATATGCAAGACAATTTGATAGGGATATTGATTGACCAAGAGACTGTACATGTGGAATCTTGTGATCTTCAATGATGTCTAAAGCTAGATCCCAAATATCTGAACAACTCTTGTTGGTTTCCTTGATCAAATCACGTGAAAACATACAATTAATAGGACAAGAATCTAGTGAAGCATGTATTTCTATTTTTTCTTCCTTAGTCATTATAGAAATATTTAGGTAAATTGATCCCTTTTGTTTCCCATGCCCTTAATTAATCAAAGGATCTCTGAGAAAATTTCTATTTGTCAGAATATGTTTGATATTCTATAGTGAATTGTAGTAGATGGTCATGTTTTCCCTTGATTTCGTTTAGCTTGGCATATAACAACTCTTTAAGAGAGTCCAATTTGTTACTCATATCCATTGCTTATATACTCACTATTCTAAATTCTTTTGAATTTCAATTCATTTAATTGGGGTACCAAAATATCAACTTGATTTTCATGGTTCTTATTCATCTCTTTCTTCTCTTCTAGAAGGACAACTAGTTTCCTACAATGTTCTGATTTAATATCATCTATTTTATACCTGAGTTGTCCAATGGTATCAAGAGATACCTTGATCTCTTGTATTAGATGATTAATTTGAGCCTGATGTTATTTTGACATGGTAGTCCCCCGGGAACTCAATTATTCTTGCAATTCCAATATCTATTTCTTCTCTTTTCTTAGTTGAGTAGAATTCTTGCTCATTGACCATTTATTTGCATCAACAAATTTCCCTAAGGCATTAACAACTTCTTCAAAAATTTCTTCTTCATTCAGTTGTGCAACATTCCAAAGCTGCACTATTTCTTGAGTGGTCTCCTCATGTTGTGAAATCTTTATTTTCTTGGTTTTCCTTTTCACGATTGTCTTTTTTGTGTCATGAAGGTGTAAGTATTCAGTGACAGAATAGTTTCATGAATTGCTTGAATAATATCAAATTCAAGAGTTGTAGATATTAGTCTACCTGATATGGAAGTGATGGGGGTAGTGTCAATATAAGAGACATTTGTGACAAATGTTGATTGGGTGTTCTCAGTACCTATATTAGTACTTATTTCAATATTTACTTTAGCAGTTTTCAGAAGGGCCTATGTTGTTTCTTTGTCCTAGTCCTATTTTCATGTCACATTGTCCTGTTTCTTTGTCCTAGTCCTATTTTCATGTCACATTGTCCTGTTGATATTGTTTGTCCACTTGCATGTCATTGGTACAAGTATTTTGATCTTTCTTTGTCTCAGATTCAGACTGTGCATCTTCCTCTTCATCAACATTTATTTGGATACTACCCTGTTTTTCACCTTTCTCCTTTAAATATGCCTTCTTTCTATTGAATTTCCAATCAAAAAATTCTTACATTTTGGGACTACTCCTAAACTCATGAATTCATTGAGCTACTTCTTGGTAATTCAAAGCTCTCTAGAAAATGATATCAAATGGGTCATCCTCATGATTATATTATTTGACATTATTTACCATGTTGTAGTGTTTCTTGACAAGACCCATTGAGTCATGTCTTTTGAAATTTCCATGTGCTAATCAGATTCCTTCCATTTGTTCTACTTTTTCAGAGCATGTTTTGCATTCAAAAGAGAGTAAATTTCCAATGGAATTGGGAAAGATGGTCATTGTTTTTTCTAACTCTTTGATAGAGAGGAAACAATTCCAACACCAACAGTTTGATATGCAATTTCTTTGAGAACTAATCTATTTGGAACATAACTTAGTAAAATATGTGGTGCTTCTTCACATCCATAAATCCTTATGTATGAAAATTATTCATAAATTTATTTAATAGTAATGACAACTTTTTAAATGAACCTTGGTTTTTCATAATCATGTGAAGAGGGACCATGAAGTGGTTGCAAATTTCATAAAAAAAATCCTATAATTTACTAACCACAATTTAGAATAATGTGTTTGAATAGCCTCTTCGGAAGGGGACCAATTCTATCCCAATAAAGGAAATGGGGTGATTGCACATACAACATCTATTAAATGACTTGACATAAAGAAACTAGGGAAATACATTGGAGGTGCTTCTTGTGAATTTTTCACTTCTAGCCTGATATTAATAGAGATTATGTGAGCCATTTGAATATTTATCCTTTCAGAACTTGATGGATAAGGGGAACCCAACCCAATTAAAATTAAAATAAATTTTTTCACCATAGAGGAGACATAGCATGATTTCTACTAGCATGGGTGGTTTCTTCAATCTTGGAACAAATTATATCGTGTTTTTTATAATTTTGAAAGAATTGGAGTCATACCACCATTCTCTTATTAAGTCACCCATTTGCATTTCTTCCTTTTCAACCTCCTTCTCAAGGAAAATCTTAATAAATTTATCATCTAAATAGATTTTGGGTGACCCTAATTAATACATGTTGGAGATATCATCTAGTATGAATGGACCAACAATATTCTGAGTAGAATTCACAACAATATAAGTAGAAATATCGGTGTGAGAAATGATCCACCATACCATGTCATAGTAGGGTAGAATTGTTGGTTTGGTAGATATATTATGTAGGCAATATTTCTTGATATCAACCAAGTCATGATCGTTAGACTCGTACTCATATGCAAAGTCTCCATCTTCAATGAACTTGTAAATATCGCTCCATTCCATGTTGTTGGTGGCTCCTGTTTTGAAAGAAATATCTGAGAAGAATGTCGAATTCAAGTTCTTTTCAATATCTTACTCCTCATCCTTCTATTGTTTTTTTTCCCTTCTTGGTCATCTTGTCATTGAGAGTACCTACAAAAAGAAATCTAGGGTAAGATTTTGAAAAGAGATAGACTTTGTTTTACTAATTTCATCAATTATATAAACAACAAGACTAACCGGAAGGAGCGATCGAGAGAGCTTTATTTCTTAAGACCACTAAACTTATGTAGCTGAAATTACTTATCAAACATAGATATTTTATGTGAATTGATAACAAAGTGGAAGGCAATGTTCTGTGTGAATTCATGTTGTTTATTAGATCTTAATTCATCTCCCAATGTTTCAATAAATTTATTTAATTCACATTAAATGCAAATGTCAAAGATATTAAATGGAGAAAATACAATTTAGTTTTTGAAAAATGTGAGGCAACATCCATAACTAGGTGTCGACTCACTAGATATATTTTAGTCCTTTAACCTTTTAAAACAATAATGAGACCCAAGCCTGTTTAATTACGATAAACATTTTCATTATTGGACATTAATATTTTTATTATCACACCATTGGAGCATTGGTATATTGAGATCCTTATTTTGAACATAACATAATGTGTGGAGAATCCTAGTTTGTTCTAACAGATTCACCAACTCATTGGGATTATATCGATAAATTGGGAGATCATGAGATTATTTTAAAAGTTTAGAACGAAAATCAAAACCTGATCCGATCTAACTGAATAATCGAGGCAATAGACCACTAGGGATTGAGAATATTAAAGTAAGGTGTTGAAAATAAGATGGTCCCAACCACTGGATCAACATTCCACCGAGCCACCAGGAAACTTCAAGACTAGAATTTACTCATTAATTATTTTTTATTGAATGGGTTTTATTAGAAGGTCCACTGGATCAACATTCCACCGAGCCACCAGGAAACTTCAAGACTAGAATTTACTCATTAATTATTTTTTATTGAATGGGTTTTATTAGAAGGTTTTTATTGGACCAAGAATAGACCAGTTAAGATACTAAATAGAAAATAACAAATCAAATCAAAGCATAACAAACCAAAAATTTAAAAGGGACCCATTATTATTTATTCAAGAAATTAAAAATAATGGGTGGTTTTTGTATAGGTCACAACAACTCTTTAAATAGATATCATGGACCAATGAAGTGTTAAGTTATGGATCAATGTAGTTGTTAAGATTGAAGAGAATACGAGTTTTCAAATCACTCTATGTCGGGAACATATCACGACCAATGGATTACCTAACTACTAATGCATACTAAAGAAACAACCTAAGAAACACACTTTAACGTAATAACACATTATACCAAGTTGATCTTACTAACTTCGAAGTGTCTAAATATCCTAACATGTCACCATAGCAATCACTTCCCTATTTTAGTGAAGGATGAAAACCAACAAAAGGGAGGCTTCCCTAGTAACTTCAAGGAATCCAATGACACAATAAGATAAATTCTACAACCTCCTACATTAGCTACTCAAGCATAACACCACTAGATCAAGTTTTTCAAGGTAAGAATAATGTGGTTCAAAGACACAATTTCCATATTTGTATATGTGAGATATCCAATAACAAGTTGAAATAGGTCAAGAAGGTACCCAAAACACTATAAATCAAAGAAAAAAATATGGCTATTGCAAGACTTGTGTAAAAGATAATGATCTTCAACAATATACCAAGTTATAACAACAACATTAAGTCATCCCTTTAAACAAGTTCAACATGCAACAAAAAAGGGTTGAAAATAAAAGTTAAACTAGGGTTTTGTAAACAATTAATTGATGAAATGATTAGACAATATAACAAATTTCAATATGGAAGACATTAAACCCTATAGGGCTGAAAAATAAATCATCAAATAGATAAATGATGGAAAGATTCACTTTAAGATGAAATATGCTAATCAAACCCTACACCTCAAGCTTAATGATGGCTGAAAATTGAAATAAGATTTCCAAAAAACCTTAATTTGAAGGAGAAGGGATAATTTAGGTTCTAATACTAGATAGAGGGAGTTAAGACTAATGCCATTTATTCCTCTTGGGCATATGGATTCAAACTGTGAACTTCCTTAGAGGTCAAAGGTGAAATACAAGATTTGGATAAACCCTACAGTAGTCCACTAAAAACCTTAGGAATTTAACCTATATAATGACAAGTAGGGTAGTCCACTACAAACCCTATAAAATTGTCCTATTTCCTTTAGCATGCCCTAAAAAAATGATATCAAGGGACAATAGTTCACTACAAACCTTCATGTGGTTTACAAGATAAGATATATTCAAGAAATATACAAAGGAAACATGTGTTATCACCACTTTTATAGACATATTAACACTTCATACATTAATAAATAAATACACAAAAACTTATAAAGAACACATACTAGGTAAATCAATGCTCTCCCATGAAACCCTAACCATGAAATAATCCATCAAAACTTGAAAAATCATCCATAGATCATCCCTCCAAGAAGTCACATGATTTATTCAAAGGCCATGTCCAAAGAAGTGTGCCATCATCATCAAAGGCCACGTCATCAAGCTCAATATCAACCTCCTCAAAGGGGCACAACATCCATGGTGGGGGGACCCTTTCTCTCTAAGTGACACATAATATCCATGATATAATGTCCTAGCTCCATAGTGCAATGCCCAAGGTCCCACGTGTGTTGGAGGGTGTCGAGAGGCATGCCAAGTAATCACAAGGTCCAATGCTCATAATAAAGGATCCAATGTTCTCCATGAATTATTTTGGGGGGGAATCTCCTATAGTAGTTGGATTATTGCAACAAATCTATGACCGTAAAGAAATCAAATTCCATAAAGAACACACAAAAAATATATTATGACTGAATTAAATGTAAATAACTAAATATCTAGAGGAGAAGAAGGTTAAACTAACCATGAATCCTATGTTTGATGTTGTTCCCAAATCCTGGAATCTCGTCACCATTTTTTGATAGTTCCTCTACAACCTGCAATAACCTCAAACATACAATCCTATGCAGAGAGGTATTTATACTAGTAACTACTCATTAGTCCAATTAAATATAATAGAATCTTAAAAAAAAATAGTTTTATGCAAAGCATTTATGAAATAATTGCAAGTTAAACATTACAAATACATTTTTTTTCAATGGAATGAGTTTCTTATTGATATTCAACAATTAGGTATTTATACTATATACATGTCCTATGCAACATTTCCCTTTCTAAAGAGACTCTGGGTCCCTCCACAAAATATCCTAACATAAAGGTTGGTTTTGACTACAGGCTATCTAACAAACTCAAAGACAATATAGGGGAGGCTCTTAGTTGGATTGGATGGTGATCAGAGAAGGCTGGAAACAAGGGTTTCCACGTCAATAACCAACAAAGGTTGGGATGTATATGGTCTTACAAAAATAGAAAGTGTAGCCAATTTGATGTTCACTTTGATGTGCAATGAATCATTACCTTTCTACTTGGACCAAATGCTTTATTTATGCCATATCTAGTTGGTTAGAGACAGTTGAGTACAGGTAAAAGGAGTTAGGAAAATAACCAAACTTGTAACTAAACATTTAATTAGGAATATATATATATATATATATATATATATATATATA
>CBVK0100603490.1:0-16765 GCA_900067695.1 Picea abies | reverse complement strand
CAGAAAACAGACAGCACCACTGAATTTGTGGCATCGAATTACCCAAAAATTATTTTCTCCACGCGTCAATCCGACTCTATCACTCCCAGGCCCAAGAGAAACTCTATCTCGATTTTCGTGCCCTGTAACCTGCAATAAATGATGAGACTGTCTCAAAATTTGTGTCGTTTCGTACCCTCGCACACCTCCTCCAACACTTGGCGGATTCACTTTTTAAATAAAAAAATTCAACGATGTAAACAATGTAAGGCCGTTGGCCTAGTGGTTGTGGAGAATATGTTAAGGCATGTATAAAGGGGGAGGTCCCGGGGTCGAGCCCGTGGAACTCCCCTTTTGGCTTGTTGGTTGTAACATATATATATATATAAACTTATTCATTCCACTAAACTTAGCGATGGTTCTAGATAGTCCAATATTTTTTTTAAATTCATTCTCGGGTTGTCATTGGATATTTTCTCACTACCACATGGAAACCCATGACTGGGCCATGTGGCATCCAACCATTGGGCCACGTCAATCGTTGTACAATCACCCCACCATGTCAATTTATGGTCTACTAACTCATCTTCCACGTCATTGTACGGTCTTCCACGTGCTTGTACGGGCTGCCACGTGGTGCAACTTTACTGGTCCACTAAATGATCCGAAAATTCCAAATATGAATGACATGTGGCAGCCTCTGGTATTGCCACTTCACCATGCTGGCATCATCCTAACACGTGTTGCCTCCTACGCATGTCATGTATGTTGTATGGATGTTGATGTCATACATCCTGATGTTGACATTAGTAGTGCAGATGTTGACTCATCCCCCTGTTGACTGGGCTAGGTGGACCAAACTTTGACTGTGAATATCTTTCAATCCGTAACTCCGTTTGATGAGCCATTTGCGTCATTGGAAATCTTGTGACTCACTCTTTGATGATGTCATTTTCACTTAGTTTTGAGAACTTTGAATTGTTTCCCTTTCTTTATTTGCTGAGTTGCTTCTGAGAATTCTAAAGTGTCCTTAGTCTTCTCTGGATCCTTTTTGGATCATTTGTGCACTTGAATGATTTTACGTTCTGTTTTGTTGTATGCAAATACCTTGAAAATACTTTCTTTATATATTTGAGCAAGCTTAAGTAGGTTTATATGTTCTTGAATCTGTGTTGAAAGTATATATCTGAGCTTATATGCTAAGAATATCACATTGTAAATTTTATTACAAGAAATTGCTTTATTAGAGTTATCATTACAGCGCGTAGTCTTGGAATTGTGCAGTAAGTTCTGAGAGCTCAACAACAAAGCATTAAACTGCACAGTATTTGCAACTGCGCCACGCAGAGTGGGTATGCGCACTCTAGATCCGAGATCTAAGATATGTTATATTGGACTGTTTTTCACTATAGAAAAAATCAGTACACAGTCTCATTAGAATTGAATTTAACAATATATCCTTCCATATATCTTTGAATAATAGGTAAGAGACACATGTAGAAGCAAAAATCAGTGTTTATTCTCTTAAAATCATTTCCTGGTCTCTTACGCCATTTGCTTTCTTCCAGTAATAATCCTTCCTCTTAATGCACTCTAATGAAATCCATTTCATAAGCATGAAGCGTGAGAGGACAACCATCGTGGATGACCTAATCAAATTTGTGAGGAGGATGTAGAACACTCTGAAGAGACTCGAGAAGAAAACCCAAGTCCGAGACTGCACTTCAGCACCCATGGATCTTATTACAGTCGACCACAATTATGTTCAATCGCCCCTCAAATTATTTCTTTGTATGAATATTTTTGTCACCTGAGGATTGTTCAAGGTACCCATCAACGACATTACATGTGCCCATTCATTCAAAATTTGTTCTAAGTGCCTCTTTTGGACATCTATCATTTTCACCTTGGCATTAAATTTGCATATTATTCTTTGCAAGCTGTCAGAAATTAAGAGAGATTGGAGAAAGCTTATGAACCTGCAGTTGAGAGAATGATGGAATCTGCAGCTCCGAACCTGCAGTTGAGAGAATGATGGTGTCTGCAGCTCTCTATGGGACCACCGCTGGGAATATCTTGGTCACAAACAGTACAAATTGTCACAATTTAGAGGTATGTGTATAGTGGATATATTATTTTATATACATATTAAAAATACCAGTGCAAAAAAAAATCACAGGCCTCACAGTGACAAGAAAATCCTTTGTGATATGAAGTAGATGAATGGATTGCTAGAGAGCTTTTGCATCATAGTGCTTAAGAATAGAAGAAGTTGAGCGTTGGCCAGGCGGTGAGAGGTGGGTTCTGGGTAGTATGTCTTTGCTTCGCATGCAAGTGACTCATGGTGTAAGGGGAACTGACAGGTCTGATGGACGAGGCGGTGGCTTCTAAGGTGTGAGGAGGTGGCACCAAAACCTTGACTGCCAAAAAAAACCTCGAATACACCATTGTGAAAGAGTGAGTCAAAATGACCACTTAGAAATTTGTAATTTTTAATTACAACAATTTTGAAAAATATATTGATTACATTAAAGTCCCATCGGATACATTTTAACCAATAAAAAATTGGATTCATAAAATTCAATAAATTTGAGAAAAAATTTGTTTACAAAATAAATCAGTTTAAAATCAATAATACCCCACTCTATAAAAAAAAACACAACAAAACAGACCGATTCGGTACACTGCGTGAAATCTAAGAGAGTGTCGTGTCTTTATTTTTATGAACAAGTCGTTGACATTTAATATGATTTTGAGGTGCGCTCTTCTCACTGTCTGAGATTTTATCGATTTGAGGCTGAAGAGTAGATTTCATGAGAAAGGAAGCGAATTTTCTTATCCTTCCCACACACATTGAGTGACGAGACACAGTTGTGCTTGATTTTGTACAAGCCGTTTATTTTGAAAGGCGTTGTGTCACCGGATTCGCAAACAAATCGGTCAATATAGTAGTTATCTCACAACATTGGAGGGTAGGCATGTTATCAGGCATGATTATAAGCATTAGTTTAAATGTTCTAAGTTTTAGTTATTTTTTGGGTATATTTTTCAATAGATTTTGTTTGAAATTTGGTTATAAATTGTTAAAATTGTAAATTGATTGAATTTGCATAATCTAAGTATTATAGGGTTTTTCTAGAAGTTAAATCCATTGATGCATTCAAAAATGCAATTGAAACAATAGAAATGGATGATTTCACCCAAATTTATATAGTTGAATTCGTGCAAAAAATATCAAAATGTAAAACTTTTAAACAACACTGTTAATAAATAGTCAATGGGGTTTTTGGTGGCAGCATTAGCTGGGGTTTTTGGTGGCAGCATTAGCTATTGTTGGTTGGAGAGTCTATAACTATGAGAGTTGTTGGTGGATAAAGTACAAAGTACACAGTGTTGTTTGTTGCTCCATAGATGGATGTTTTTAATCTAATGTAAGTGGTGATTGTGGCAAGGATGAGTGAGGCTATAGGGCATTGGTTGTGGAAGTTGGGAGCGGGTGAGGTTATCATTATTTGGAGTAAAGGATGGAATGATCATTTGTGAGTACAGTTGAAAGGTTGTCGGCGCGAGGGTGAGTGGAGTGGTAGTTGGAGAACGTGGTACCATCACAATTTATTGCTGGGGTGTGTGAATCCGATGATTATTGGATACATCAAAACGCTCTTGGAGGAGGCATAGTAAAAAGAATAAAATAGGGTACCATGCAATGGAGTGGATGTGGACGGAGGGAGGAACCGCTAAGGGTCGGAAAACCCTAATAAAAGATGAATGTCTTTCCATAAAACAATTTTCCTAATAAGAAATCTTTTAAATCCTTCATATCATAAAAATATTATTTGTAAAATTCACTTAGAGTAAATAAAGAATGAATGAAGGTAGTATGAAATGGGAGTGAATGTTGTTTAATAAGAATTTTTTTAGTGAATGGAGTGAATGTTGCTTTAGGATTGGAAAAGATATCTATTCCTTTAAATTCTTTATATCAAAGAAATCTTTAAAACTTATTTAGAGTAATGAAAATTCACTATTGAGATTTGTGGAATCCTAAATAATGAGGGAGAATTTCTCTAAAATTGTGGAGGTCTCATTTGATCTTGTCAAAAGAGATATAGTAGAGGTCGCATCATGTAGATTTAACAAAGGTCATGTGGACCTGGGTGCACTAATATGTGATAGAATAAAATATTTAGTGGAGGTCATATTGACCCGTTCACACTAGCCTTAAGGTTTAGCACGGATCAAAGGGATCCAAACACACTATTTTGTAATTGAGGAGAAGATCTAATGAAAGTCCCAAGGAATCCAAGTGCATTGGTTTCTAACCTAATGAAAACCATGATCTAATGTCATAAGAGAGATAAACATGGTCTAAATATACATTATTTTTATAAAAAAAGAAGATAAAAGATAAATAGATTTGTACATGGATAAAGTGAAATGGTTATATTAATCAATTTTTTCAAGAATATTAAAACAAAAATTGAGGCTTTATCATAATGGACCAAGTCTCTAATAAATAATAACGAGCCATATACTTTTTGATTCATGAGATATCAATTTATTATATTTGTAAGTCATTGGGTTCCATAGACTATTAATAGCCCAACATATTATGCAACTGCTAATAAGTGATTAACAATAATATAGGCGAGATAGTTTTAAGGTAAAGAATTATTAATGAGATGGAAGTGTCAAGGTAAATATTTATTAATGACATGGAAGGTGGTATACATATAAACTTTATATCTTGAACATAAGTTATTTTCCTTGTAAGCTCGTTGGTGAGTCATCTCTAAGTTGGTGGGAAGATGTTATTTCATAGGTGTATTAAAATGGATTACGATTTTTGTTATACCAAAACCCGCAAGCTTTAGTCTTTGTCACAATGAATCCCCATGTCACGAAACTCGAGGGTAGTGTTGAATCCAATGTCCAACAATATTCTCCCAATGCATGTCAAGAAAATTTCAAACTTGAGACCTATCGCTCTAATACCATTTGTTGGACTATGACTTGTGTTAGACCAAAACCCACATGCATTAGTCTCTGCCAGAGTTAGGATCCATAAGAGAGGGGTAACCCATGTCGCGAAACTCGCTGGAAGCATTGAACCCAATGTCCAACATATGTTATTTCAGAGTTGTATTAAAATGGGTTTCCACCTCACTTGTAGTAATCTAATCTATAATTTCCCAATGATGTTGGACTTGACAGTGAGAAATGGGTTTCTCACCATTAAGATAGGTTAAATTCTCATGAGGGTCAATATGGCCACTTGAGGTTTCCTTGGGGTCACCTAAAGTAGTGGTCAAACATGTGGTTGCACAGGGATTATATTTAAAATCGTCTCATGGGATGTGCACACATTAGACCAATGCCCACCTCCTTTCCCTCCTTAAGTTAAACCATTTTATAGAATCCAAACCTCCAATATTTTAAGAAGCAATAGGTTTTCATCTCAAAGCTATTTCAACTATGAAATTTTTTTAGCTTTGGTGATCCTCACAAAGTAGCTAGGGTTCTACCTCAGTTACATAGCCATCATAGCTATGGTCACTTCATTCACCCCTTCTACTCTTCCTTATCTTTCTTCTTCATCCCAGTGTATACCTTTCTCAACCCTAGGTGCCAAGAGATTGATGTAAACCCATCAACCCAAATTTCCACCATATAGTATATCCTTGTCATGTGTCCTACGATATGCTACCTCTTGAAAAGATCATCTTGGTGATGAATTTTTCTCTAGAAATCTCCCATGTCTTTATCATATCTCTTGACCCTTTGGTATCTTTTGGATGTGGCCCCTCTAGCTCCACACCACTTCCCTTTGTATATGCAAACACTACATTCACACATGTCTTCCTTAACTGCAACGTAATGAAGGACTTAAGCCCCTATCCATGTTAGCAAGAATGGTTAATGAAGAACCATAGCCATCCATTATAGTAGCATTTAACATCATGTAAAAACAAAGTTTTTTAAGGTAAATGATCTCATTTGAAATTTTAATAGCCTCTGGTAGAACCCACAAATCTTCATACATGAATCATTGATCCTAGTCATTGGAGACTAGAAATAGAATAAGAAGCCTATATTTACCCATGTACAAGGATTTAGAAGAAATCCACATGGTTGGTCAGGACTTTAAAGGAACACCACCTTATAAGTAAAGAATTTATATAGATAGCCTTGATATACCTAGTTTGGACTATAGAAGCCCAAGCTTCATCACTTACATATTCCATATATGCATACAATGAATCTCCATCGATTCTCCAAGGGGAAGAAATGAAGTAGAGAAATCCCTCATGAGTCAACTTGTAGACCTTGGAGGCTAAACTAGTTATAATCCTCACTTTAGCAAAGATGCCCCTCCAAAAAGAGAGAGATTGACAATACAAATTGGAGATAAAAAGTGACTTAGAATATATGAAAAACTCCTCCTCAAAGGACGAAACAACACCTCTAATATCAAGTGCAAGAAATGTAGTGATTCCTAAAATGATAAAAACCCTATGTGAAAATAAGAGGAAACCCCTCCTCATGATTCACACCTAGAATTTGAGTCGCAAATGTGGAAGAAGAGGACGCGACAATGAGATTATTAGCCATGACATGAATTCTTCTAGATGAAAAAATTCAAAGAAAACTAACATTATAAGAAGGTGAGTTGCAAGAACCAACAATTCCATGCCATGACCCATGGAATAACTGGATAGACATCTCCAAAAAGAAGAAAGTAATGGTCTATAGAGAACATCATCCTACATGACTTGACACTGCAAGTAGAACTTATTTTAATACCACTTCATTTTGTCTTGTTGATATTTTGTCATAATCTATACTTGCATTGGTGGAAATCTAAGAAACTTAGGGGAAAATGAAGAACTTCTACTTGGAGGGTTCATTAAATACCCTCCAATTAGTAACATTGTCGGGAAATTATGGGATAAAATGTAATTTAATAGTGAACCCAGGGTGAAATCATGAAGGTGGGTTACAGACCCGATTGTCACGAAAGTGTAACCCAGCTTCATGATTTTACCCCCCATCATTTATTAGAGTTAATTTGGAGGCAACATTAGGTAACATATCAATAGCAACATTGTATTGAGTGGTATACATGTATATGTCCAACAATGTATCTTGTATAAGTGGTGGTTGGAAACCAAGCAAATTGTCCAATGTATGGGAGATAGGGAGATCTTCTTTAAGTTAGGAAGGTTCATAAAGTTTTCTCATGATACATGGACCAAGATGCATAGGAAAATCAGGGTTGAAAACATTTTCTCCCAGTTTCTTCAAAATTATATAGGGATCATAGTAGAGTGGATGGAACTTGTGTTTTCTAGTCCCCTAAAAATGCTTGTTCTGAAGATACACCCATACACAATCACCAATATTAAATGGATATGGACCATGATGTCACTCTATGATTTTCTTTACATGGCCTTGATTTTGTTGGAGTGCTACATGGGATTGTAGATGAATTTGGGAAATCCGGTGAACAAAGGAAGTGGCCTACTATTGGTCATTTAGATATTTCTATGAAGTAGGTTGAGGCATGACAACTGAGAACTCAAAGGGGCCATATCGTTTGGTACCCATAACAAAATTCAAAAGAGGACAAACCTATGATATAATAAACTACCTCATTGTAACAATCCTACATTATATTATATGAAAGGACTTATCCAACTACAAAGCAATTGTACCAATTTGGTATTGATTGACTTAGTTTCCCCAACTATCTAGGGGAGAAATGTAGTGAAAAAATGACGTTTTCATTCGAAAAGATATTACAGTGCTAGTCCTACATTATATTATATGAAAGGACTTATCCAACTACAAAGCAATTGTACCAATTTGGTATTGATTGACTTAGTTTCCCCAACTATCTAGGGGAGAAATGTAGTGAAAAAATGAAGTTTTCATTCGAAAAGATATTACAGTGCTTTCCGAAATTGGTTGAGGAAACATGCATCCTGATCATATGTGATGGTGAATGATAATCCAAAGGATTTCCAAACATGTCAAAAGAATAGATCTAGGTTTTGTTGGGATTTAATATGTTTCTTTTGAGGAATAAGTAATGTCATATTGAGAATCAACACACCATTAAAAACACATTCATATTTATGGAATTTCATAGAAAGACTAGAAATAAAATCCATCAAAATGGATCACCAAGTTTGGGAAGGAATTAAGAGAATTTTATACAATCGAAGATCGTGGTGTGCGGGCTTGTGTTGACTAAAAAAGTTTCAACAATGAACAAAAACATCAACCTATTTGGCATAGAGGGAAAGAATAGAGGGAAAGAATAAGTGTGTACAAATCCTAAAGTGTTTTATTAGTGCCAACATGACCTCCATAGAGAGGAGAGGAGAATGTGATTATTGGATTATCATGATCTTAGCCTTAAAATTGGGCATACAACACTATTTCATACTACCATCTATTTTGTATTGTATAATCAAGAAATGGAGTTTGATTGATAGTAGTAGGTTGTTGGAGAGTAGAGAAGATGGTACCAAAGTAAGCCTTAAAATAATATGTGTTCTTTCAATCATGGTTGGTAGTCACTTGGATGTCCAAAATATATAAGGTATGCATAGGAACAAGACTGAGAATATCAACAACCTATTAGTACAACCTTCCTTATATTTGAGTACAAAATGAAACTATTGGATGTAGGTAGCCCACTTAATATGTCACTCATCTTGGATATTAGATAAGGAGTTATAAAAATCAAGCGATGATGGTCTATGTGAAGGACCGTTTCCTTTCCTAACATATGGTTCCTCCAATGCTTTAATCTCTATAAAAATTCATAAAATTCCTTGTTGTACAGATGTTGTAATTGAAATTTGAAACTAAGAAATTTTCAAAATAAAGTCACGGGATGACCTCCCTATTTATCTATGGATCCAATGGCATAGAGAGGAATCACATTCAATCTCAAACATAATAAATGTTTCAAATTATTAGAAGATGGATTCTCTCTAGAGTCCAATCTAATTAGAGATGTCATGTAAGGGATGGGCTAGCTTATAGAAATAAAAAATGAACTTGCAATATAATTTTACACCACCTAGGAAGATTTTGATCTCACCCACAATGTGGGATAAAGGTCACTTCAATAGGGTGTATATATCATGAGTATCATGCTTGATACCCTCTATTGAAATCAATAAACCAAAATAAGTAATAAATCATTCTCCAAAAATAATTTTTTTAAGATTAACCTAAAGTTTATTTGTGTGTAAGATGTCTAACATTTGGAAAATATAGTTGAAAATATCATCTTAAGGACAACTAAATATTTGAATGTCATCAATATAGATAATTAAAAAACCCCTATATGGAGATGAAAAATATCATTCATGAGTCTCATTAAAATAGTTGGAACATTAATGAGGCTAAAGGGCTTAACCAACCATTCAAAGAGGTTAACCAACCATTCAAAGAGGCTAAACATAGTATTCAATTTTGTTTCCTAGAATTCAATCCCTAATTCCATTCTTGATAATAACCTAAGGTAAAATCTAACTTGGTAAAATAGTAAGCTTAACCAAATGATCTAGCAAATCCTTAAGACAAGGAAAGGGATATATTTTTTGGAAATTAGATTATTCAACGCCTAATAGTTTTTCACTAACCACCATTTTTGTGACTCCTTGGGAATTATGAATGCTAGTGACCTACATGTGAGGTGCTAGGCCTAATTTTTTCGATGCTCAAAAGTGCCTAAATTTGTTTGTCAATCTATGTCCTCTTAGTTGGGGCAAGACAATAAGTAAATGCATTTGGAAGCGTTATGACCCAAAGGGAGAATATATAGGTTCATATAATATACATTTAACCCTAACAATAGGAAGAAGGGAGGAATTTGAGGACTAAATCAATTTCATGTTGGATATTCCATGGAGGGGGTAGTCTTGATGATTGTAAGGGAGTTTAGTGGTTGATTATTCTAATTATTTTCTTCGTGGATGATGCAAATGTGAAATCATTTATAGAGTGTCACCTTCTCTAGAGTGCCATTTCCAAATAGAGAGGTTCTATCATAGGTGTGGCTTAGTAATGAAAGAGATATTTGTGGCCATCTTTAGTGGGGGTGTAATACCTCACACAGGAGTCATAATAGGTGATGTAATCAAATTTATATGGCTTACCCATTAGCAATTATGCATAATATAGGGGGGTGGCATGACATAGAACATTGCATTGGAAAATTGGTCAATAGCAAAGATAGATTCACATTTTTGAGAAAAAAAAAAGTATTAACACCTCCATTCACACAATCTAGGAAATAAGGATTTGGGGGAGGTGGGGGGGATATTTAATTCTATAACAAAGTGATAGAGACCAAATTCATTGGACTACCATTATTGAGAATCTTCTTCGTCATATGATATTTTCTTTGGTAGTTGTGAGTAAATAACAACTCATAATATGGAGGTGCATAAGTTCATTTCATGATATTTATTTCAATATATGGTTTAGTATGGCTTGAAATATTGATGACATCGTCAGGAGGGGAAGAATAGGGGAGAGCACTTTGTGGTTCAAAGAACAACACCTTAACAAAAAATTGGCACTGGAGGGTATGGCAAGTGGTAGTGTTATGAGAAGAGGTATTATGAAAACTACAATAATGTCTAAGTGGTAGGGGGCTGAAGATGAAGGGGATGGAAAGGTCTCAAGAGAGCTAATTTGTATATATGAAAGAAGAGATGGAGAACAAAAATAAAAATAACTTTTCCTAGTTTCTTTTCTATTTCCAAAGTATTTTGAAAAGCCAAAAATAGAGAGAAACTATATACCAATGCTACTTCATTTTCAAAGGAGGTAATAAACTAGAGTTAAACTTAATGATAAGTACCTCTTTGGGGTTATAAATGAAGAATTTCACCTAGAGCTTGCAAAATAATTGAATGTATTGTTGGAAGGCCTAGCTAGAAAGCTATTGAAGTTGACATCATCTGGACAAAAATCCTTTGCTATAGATAGGGGGATAGAAGCACTCACAAAGAGTAGTGTAGAATGCATTTCAATTGGTGACAGTACAACAACATGGTTGAAATTCCTTCTCATTAATTTCAACACAAAGAGAAGCATCTTTGGCCCATGTTTCTTGAGTATTGTGGAGGTGATAAGAGGCCAAGGTGATCTTATAAAGGTCATATTTGTGCTTAAAATAAGTGGAGAACATCCTAATCTAGTCATCCACTTGTTTTTCGTCTAATGATCCTACAAACTAAGGGAAAGGCACCTTAAGATCCCAATGCAAGCTAGAAGGATGTGTTGATTTGATATGTTGATCTCCATGTCTTCCACCTAAGCAACAAGAACTTCAAAAAAACTACTACTACTAAAAAAATGAAAAAATGTTATTGTTTTTGGAAAATTTGAATTTGAATCTACATATCTATGAATGACACTTCCTTAATTAAGTTCATTATATGAAACATATTATAATTCAAAAAAAATTGTAATGTGTGAAATTTGTGTGTTATCCATTTAAAAACAAATTATGGTGTATGAGTCATTCTTAACCTAAAAATAATCCTTTACTATGGTTGTGTTAAAAGAGCTTATCCTATTAGATCTTGGCTATGGAAGGGCCCTCTTGCTAGCCTTGTAGGAGGCACGATGATACTAAGAAATATAGAATATGACAAAAATATAATCCTTCTATTAAGCAAATGTAAAAAGAAATTCCATCTAATATACAATCTACCTCCTTTTATACATAAACTTGATATAAAATAAGTTTATAAAATAGGGACGATAAAGTTTTACCATGTCTTCATTGATTTAATAATTTCTTTACTGTATATTATAAATATATATAATAGATCATAATTAATGCTTTTATTTTTGTAGTGTCTTGTTTCTTGTATCTTTAGAATAATGATATATTTTAACTATAAATAACATTTAATCAACCTATTTAAAATGTTAAATCTTTAAAAACTTAATTAATATTTTTGGTTTTTCATAGTTTTGATTTTTGTATATTTAAAATAAGTGTATATTTTAACTATAAATAACATTTAATTAACCTATTTAAAATGCTAAACCTTTAAAATATGTGTAACTTAAAAAAAATTTGAATCATGTAATTCTTCTAAACACTTATATATTCAAATTTAAAATAAATATACATTTATCATATAAAATCATGATAAAAACTTTGATGTGTAACATTTAATCAACCTATTTAAAATGTTAAATCTTTAAAAACTTAATTAATATTTTTGGTTTTTCATAGTTTTGATTTTTGTATATTTAAAATAAGTGTATATTTTAACTATAAATAATATTTAATTAATCTATTTAAAATGCTAAACCTTTAAAATATGTGTAACTTAAAAAAAATTGAATCATGTAATTCTTCTAAACACTTACATATTCAAATTTAAAATAAATATACATTTATCATATAAAATCATGATAAAAACTTTGATAAGTCTAATTTTATTATGGTCCAAAGAATAGACATTGAAAGGTCTATCTCAATGGAGAGATTGAAATGACCATATAAACTTTCCTTGTAATTAATGATTGCAGTCAACTTAGTTATAATGAGTTTTAGATGGTTTTGAAAGCCACATCAATTAAGTAGTTGTTTAAACTTTTTAAGTTTATGTTTTTTTTATATTATTTATTTAACTTTGTTCTAAATTTTAGTGAGAAATTATTGGATCTACACATTTAAATAGTTAAATGTGGATAATAAGTGTTCTAAGAGTTTTTTTATACATTTGAGAATTTAATCCAAACTTAATTTTTTTTAAAATGCCAAAACTTAAAAAATATATATAACACCTTATTATTTATAAAAATATATAAATAATTATTATTTATAATTGGTTAGCTGCTATGGAGGAGAGCTTCCTTAAGTAGTTTTTCTATTTGGATTATTCAAGCTTATCAACAATTACTAAACTATCCATTAGATTTGGTGCGGAAAGGCATATACCTATTGACAATGGACACATTTAATAGATTTTTAGTTTTTAATATGTTTTCTATGGAAGAGATTAAATATGCCTAGAATATTCTTAGTAGTCACAATAAATTAATGGTTCTGATTTCATCCATTAACTTTTTGTTATAAAGACATCCGTTTATATGTTTATTTTTTATATGTGTTCACTAACTTAAAGACATCCGTTTATATGTTTACTTTTTATATGTGTTCACTAACTTATTGCCACGTCTACCTAATTAAAAAATATCAAGATATTAAGATGGCCGCGTTTCTGTGTTGGCATCACCAGCAGTCACCAGTCAAAAACAGCCAGCCACCTTTCTGGGTTCACCAGCTGCGAGTTAGCTGCTGTGCTAGTTCAAATATATCAGTTTACAAAATCAGGCTCTTTGGTTGAAAGGAAAAGGTCTAAATAGTAAATAAATAGTAAAGTTAGTTTATTCAAATATATCAGTTTAAAAATCATGCTCTTTCGTTGAAAGGAAAAGGTCTAAATAGTAAATTTTATGTGTGGCACCTTACAAGGATGGTTAGGTTTTTTAAGGAAGACAAGATAGATAAAATAAATAAATAAGACCACCTTTTCTGAATTGGAAATGAAAGCAATCATCCTTATCACACTTCCTTTAAACATTAATATCTAAGTCTGGCTCAACATACAGTTTTAATTAATGGTATTGAGTAGCCTGAGAAGTCTCTGCATTTATAACAACTATGTTATATGGAGTACAGAGATCCACATTATAAGATAATCTAACCTTGTACAGTTCTTTTTTTGCGGCAAGAACCACTAATCTGCAACGGTCCGTAGATCGGCCTGAACGTGGTTAGCCGTTAGCAAATCCCAGAATTTCTCGCAGAGGGCATCGATGTCAAAATTGTTAATATCGGACACCTGCAGCGTAGAAAAACATATAAAGATGCATATTTACATTCTGTTAAAGAAGACAGAAAAGAATAGTGTTGCCACTTAGCTAAGATAGGATAATACCTTGGTAAGTATTGTATGAAACATTCTCTTGCCAATGGTTGAAGAGGCAGCACTCACAACTTCGAGGCCGCATTCTTCCAAGACGAGTAGAAGATCAGAGTAGACAATCTGTTCTTTGAAAGCGTTAATGGAAACTTTTACACCTGAACCGACGGACTTTATTTCCACGGCAAGCAATTCCCCATCTGATCCTGGGTGGCACGGATCATTACAACAAAATTTCTTGTTAGATGAGAATAGCACACCCTCGAAGGAAATTTTTTTTTTTTATCATGTTCGGCCTTCATTTTATCTCTTTCTGTTGAGAGATCTTCGATCTTTTGTTGCATATAACGAATGTAATTAACAGTGTTGAGAGATCTTCGATCTTTTGTTGCATATAACGAATGTAATTAACAGTTTCAAGCACTAGGTCTGACTCTGCACGTTTTTCCTGTACATCAAGAACATGAATAAGATAAAAAAAAACCTCACGTGCACTGTTGATGCTTCTAACAAAACAAACCCTAAACAGAAAAATATACCCGGACATGAATAAGATAAAAAAATAAAAATAAAAATAAAAAACCTCGTGTACTGTTGATGTTTCTAACAAAAAAAACCCTAAACAGAAAAATATACCTGTATATTTTCTTCTGGAAGCAATGATCTCAGCGTCGAAAAGAGCGTTTTCAAATCCTTCCGCCTCTGTTTTTCCACCATGTTGTGGTTCCATCTTTTCTCCGTTGGGGCGGCGCGCATTACTCGATCCCAAGAGAGACCATGAGTTGGAAGGCTGGAATTGCAGATGGGCGGCATTAAAGAGCGATGAGCCAAAAGGTCGTGATGATCGGCTGCGTTTCCAAATTAAAGAGCGATGAGCCAAAAGGTCGTGATGATCGGCTGCGTTTCCAAAGTTGCAGCTGTCGACTAAATTAGATTTCGGGGCATAATGGATATACTATAAGTGGGGGGATATTGAAGCATTTGTGTCGACATGGGTGGATTGCAACCGGAAACACTTCCGACATCAAACTTATCATCGAGACCGCTAGAAGAGAGAAATATTGAATGCAACTCAGAAGGAATGCTCATATTTAAAAGTAAAATGCAGATGTATATATAAATTTTAGAACGAACGAGTAAATGTAAGGGTAAGGTTAAGAAACTATTGCTCGCAATTTTGCAAAATAAGGAATGGGTCCGTGATCTTCTGCAATGAGATTAGGGTTTGATTGCTTCCGCCTTTTCAGTTCAAGAGCCCTAATAAATAACTGGGTATCGCAAGAACAACTCCAGACTTTGGGACCCTGATCAGATTGATTATTTCAGAAGATCCTCAAATATCAGCAAAGAGAAGATCTTCCAAGCGTTCTACTGGATGGAAAACGGAGACAAAGCAATATGATGCGAATATTATTTATATTGTAAGCTTTACAGAACGTAGTGCAGCGTAATAATTGAATAAGAGTAGGAATATCTTTCTCATTATAACATTTTTAAAATAGTTGAAACGTACATCACCATCCGACAAAATCGACGCCTCCGACAAAATCGACGCCTACAAGACAGAATGCCCTTCAATTTTAGAGGGCATAAAGGGTTTCTTCATGAGCACATGCCATCTACATAATGATTTATGGGTCCTGCCCAAACCTACTTCTCATGTACTCTCGCAACGTTATTTCCAGACACCATTCACACAAGTGACTGACCACTTGTCATGTACGCTCCTGAGGTTATTTCGAGAGACCAATCTCTACACTCACTAAGCTTGATAGAACCCATTGATATAAATTCCTGTACTACACTCACTAAGCTTGATAGAACCCATTGATATAAATTCCTGTAATTCACTGGTTAGAATCATGCAAAGCAGAGAACGACAACAAAATCATAGAAAAACACAACGCTTCGTCCAAATTAGTCTGACTCACAAAGTGGTGGCCTTGGAGATTATGTATCTCTGAACATTAGATTGACTCCAACAAAATAATGATAAAGTATGTCCCAGAAGAGATATGTCAATTATGGTACATGCATTACATAATCTTAGAGCATGTGAATTTGAGGCTGCAACTCGAATGTCCATTCATTATCCCTTTCCACAGCATTGAAATGAGTATTATAAACTTGATCGGAGTTATCATATACATTAAATTTCATTACAAAATTGGGTAGCTCGGAGTTCCAATCAACAGTAGTTTTAGTTTATTAATATCTCTTTGCGTATATGTAAAAATTAAGAGTGTTTTAAAATTTTAAGAAATTTCTCTTTGCTTATATGTAAAAATTAAGTGTTTAAAAATTTAAGAAATTTGTTTTAAAATATTCTTTTTCCATTTTTCTTTATCTATTTCAATTAATTTTTTAAGTAAAATTTAATTAAAATTATTTTATATATAAAATAAATATTAAATATCAATTTTATATTAAATTTTGTGATTAAAATTATAAGGATAAAAAAAAAATTATATATAAAAATTAAAATTTTTAATAATTCATACATATATAGATTCTCTTTAAATTTAGTATGTATAGTATTTTTAATATCATGGGTATTTTGCATAATAACTTCTTTTAGACTAAGAAATCAAGTTTATATGTGTGTGTTTTTTAAGCAAAATTATAATACTATATTTTAATATATTATAATATATATAGTACAACTTGAGTGGATTTAATAGTTAAAAACACATAACTCTAAATTATAATAATAATAATAATCTATTTTTCTCCTCTTAGGAAGAAACACTTGTTATTAACCATTAGGCTCACTCAAATTATATATATATATATATATATATATATAT
>CBVK0100603489.1:0-16765 GCA_900067695.1 Picea abies | reverse complement strand
GTGGGAATCCCCGAACCCCGATAGTGAGTTGGGGATAACCACAGTTAAGTGCAGAAGGTCGTGAAGGGTAAAGAAGGACCTGTGGATTAGGTAATTGAACAGAGATTCAACTTAGGAATCTAAAGAGCTGCTTTGGCTCAGCTTGAAGGGATTTTAACGATCCTGAGAGCGGGTGCTGGAGGAGGTTGATCACGCTCTGCGTCATCCTACCTTTATTGGCGCCATGAATTTCTTCAACTCACTCAGCTCTATAAAAAAAATATTCCAGTTCTCCATTCTCTTCAAATGTCCACACAACAATAACCATTTATCATCGCCCCTTGTCTACTTGTATAGGTTGTTTCCAACTGTTATCTTCCTCTTCATGCCAAAAAATATTACTCCCATCCGATTGTATTTGTATTCAATTCCTTCCATATTATGTATTAAATTCATATTTTCCAGTAGATTGTGGTCTAGATTTTCTAGCCTCTCAAAATGCCATCACCTCTCTTCATTTATGACTACGTGTTCCCACTGTATTTCCATTATGTTTGATCTTTAATGATTTTTTGATTGTCTATGTATGTCTTTATCCTGGTTCTTCAATCCACCTTGTTGTGTGTAGTTTAATTTTCCTTCCTTTCCGCAACATTTTATTATTCATCTTTGAATCTCTTAATAATGCTTGATTTAAAAATTTATCTCTTCAAATTTTCATTGTGGTTTTCCTCAAGATCTTTCATCACTTTTTCTTTTATTCTATAATAAAATATAATACAAATACTATGGTACACATACTACACACTCAGACTAGTGTGAAAAAGCATGACTGTCCCTATACAATTTCATCTGACTACCATTTATGATCCTTTCCATGGTTTTCCCATTCAATTTCTCCAACTAAACAAAACTTTCTTCTGTCACAAATCTTATCACATACAAACCCAACTAGTGCATTTGAACCTTTCCAGGGTGGTGCAAATGTTTTTGGTCATAGAGAAAAACTACGTCTCCCATATGGAACTTCTTCTGAACTTACTAATGAAATCCTATGTCGAAACAATATTCCTCTAGTTCCACTAACTCTGATAGTATTTTATCTACTGTTTTAGAATCTTTAATATCTGTCAATGTGGAAATGCATAGACTAGACACAATCAATTACATAGGAATAAATGCTTCCTACCCATATACTAACCATAATGGTGTATGTAATGTACTCAGGAACTAGACAATATATGTAAAGTAATCGTCAATCATATGTACTGGGAATAAGTGCACATCTGGTAGATTGTCATCCAAATTTCTTGCATATTCCACTCTTAGTATGTGAGACAAATGATCAGGTCCTGAATTTAATTTTCTTGGTTTCACAATCACTTCAAAATCATAATCCTAAAACAATAACAACCATTTGGATATCTCTCCTCCCCTGACACTGGCTTATTGACTAAGTATATAAACAAATAATGATCTGTGTACATATTTAAATGTTATCTTGGAAGATAATGCCTAAATTTATGTAGTTCAGACACCATTTCCAATCCTTCATGCTCTATAGTAGTATAATTTTATTTAGTAGTCGACAACTTTCTGTTGGAAAATGAAATGGGATGGTCCAAACCTCTTTCCCCTGGCTAAGATAGAACTATGATGAAAGCTATAGATGATGCATCTACATGGACATGGAATTCCTTCTCCCAATTTGGAAATGATAAAATCAACGTGGTAACCAGTCTCTACTTCAAGGTATCCAAAATTTGCTGACACGTTTTGTTCCATTGAAACATGACCTCCTTCTTCAAAACAATTTCCAGTGGGGTTGTGATCTGCATGTATACCCTAATAAAATTTCTTTAGTACCCCATATGAACCAATGTTTCTCATAGTTTTATCACTAAAGTAGGTGGTGGAAAATAAAAAATAACATCAATCTTCATAGGATCAACCAAAAGTGCTTGTTTACATACTACATGACCCAACAGGATACCAAACGATGCTAAAAAAATGCACTTCTTCAAGTTCAAAGAATCTAGAACTATCTACATTTGTCCAACATCAAGCATAGAGTTTCAACATGGTATTTTAATAAACTAAACACTATCCAATCATCTAAATATACTTCTAGGAACTTATGAATAAATTATTTAAACACTGCGACGAAAACTTGGGAAAATGTTGCTCGTGCATTTTTTAACCCAAAAGGCATGAATTTGTACTAATAACAACCCCATTCTGTCTGAAATGTTGTCTTATACCAATATTCCAGTGCAATTTTAATATGGTGATACTCGAAGAATCCATTAGTAAATGAGTAAGCTTCCTGTCCTCCTACATTCTCCAAAACTTCATCTGTAAACATGGTAGGAAATGGGTCATGCAACAAAGAATCATTCGATTTCCACAGATCCACACAAATTATGATTCCACCTATTTTCTTTTCCTAAATCACCATTGGGTTAATCCATTATGATTCTGCGATAGGTTCAATAATCTTGACTTCCAATATTATATCTATTTCTTCTTTCACTTTATTCTTATATACTGGGTTCAATCAGTATGGTACCTGATTCACTAGCTTGACATGCATCTTCAAAGGAATCTTCATCTCCCCTAGCTCCCCAACAATCCCTTTCCTTTCTTAGAATGCAATTGAAAAAAGGTCTTGGTATCCACATAGTAAATCAACAATCTTCTATATAGTTTCTTCATTCCAATAATATCCAATGTTTGTGAACCTAGGATTATCCTTTGTACCAATATTCACCTTGCGTGTTTTCAATGGATTTTCATACTTGGCAGATAGAATCTTGGGACCCTTTACTGTGTGCTCTCCTTCAGTTTTTGGTATTTGCAAATTTCTCAGGACTTCATCCTCCTGGTCTTCTCCAACAATTTTATAGAGTTCGAAAACCTCTTGAACAATCACAAAATATATGGGTGTACTACATAAGGGTGCCGATATCATTGAGTCTTCTAATGTAAATGTATTATTCTTGATAATTTGCAGAGTTGTTTCTACTGAAGAGGCATCATCTTTAAACTTGAAGTTACCTTGAAATTGCGAGTCAAATATTCCAAGTCTATTGTTCCTTTGCATACTTTCATTTTTAAATACTAGTTCTTTGGGATCACATCTAGAGTGTCTACAAACAAGTACGCCAATTCCTTTTGAGGTACTAAGATCCATGTCATAGTGCACTATGCAATATGATCTATAGGAAAATTAATCCGAGTTTACTTCTACGTGGAATATTAAATTTTTGTTCTGAACCTGACCTGTAACTTCCTTCTACATCACTATCAATTATTTATTCCATCCTTATGCATAACCCACCACCTTGCAAGATTCACTTTCAATGTGATATCTAAAGGTAACAATATCAGTTGATATGGTATCTGCAATTCAAATTATTTTACAAAATATCTACATTCATTATTCCATCATACTTCTGAGGATCACATACCTCATCTCCTTTCCAACGCAATGTGTGGGTAATATGAACACATATCCTTGTAGATACTTCTTGTAATCTCTATTGCCAATGTTCTAGGGATTGTTTTGAATCCAAAACGCATGAACTAATAGTTTTCCAACTCATTACACCCTCAGTAGTAGGATTAATATAATCATTTATCTATGCAGTCACATTGTAAAGGTTATCGAGTTATTTTGCCCTTGCTAGTTCCACATATCTCCTACCTTCTTTAGGATCCAATGGTGCAGTAACTCTCAAGTATCCTACTTCAAAGATTATTTATCTCTTTTTTAGATCAATAATATTTTGTTTATCAAAATCCCAATCAATTCCAAGTAATGCTGGATAAGGTTTACTATCATCCACTATCTCAATTACCTGAAAATATGGTGTGTCATGCACTCCATCAATGTTAACATTCGCCCTTGTCAATCTTCCAATTGGAACAATATTGTGCTGATTTGATAACCTCAATTGAATTAGTGACTAGATCAACTTTGGTTTCCCCATCATTTTCCATGTCATTTTCTAAATGAAATTCACATCATATATCATATCTAAGATGATATTATCCATGTCATAGTCTCCTACCCATGCATTAAGTCAGAATTCCCTATTCATCCTTTTCTTGTGTTGTACCAGATTAACTGGTCGTTATGCACTAGGTACTTCTTTATCTTGGACACATTGGTTGATCATTCTGCACAACACGTTCAATGCAATTTCATTCTTCATTAGTTCTAAAAAACTATTTAAGAAACGCTTCAGAGTACTTACCTTCTCAATTGTCCTTTCTATCATCGAGTGGTCATAGGATGGAGGAATGTCATACACAGGTGGCCTATCATAAAGACGTTATGATATCTATGCTACCCATTATATTTATAACAACTTCTTCCTTTCGTGCTTTATGTGTCTCTCTCTTTCTAAGGATCAAACGTCAGAAGAGTTTTTGTTGCTTTCCTAACCCACTTGTCTGTCCAAATTCCTTTTTCTTTTGCATCATCTCTTGTTCTCTCTCCTTCATGCATAACAACTATTACCATTGGTTGAACATGAATCTCTTCTGTTGTTATCATATGAACATTTTGGTTCGTCTTTTCCTACCACTTCACAATCAACTATGAACAATCTTCCATTGCATAATCTAATTGTCTACATTTTGTGCACATTGTACAAGGATTATGACAATCTCGCGCCAAATGCCCAAGCTAGTTATAATTATAAAATTTAAGAAGTCCTCTTCCTCTGTCGAATCCTCCTCTTCCCCAATTTGTCTTCCTCTTGAACTCTATATGCATTTTTAGTGCGTTCTCTCACGAGATCAAGTGAGCAACATTCCTTTTCTTCAAGTCCCACGAACTTACAAAAATTACAAAACAAGTTCTTGGCAGTGCTTTTATACTTCTGCATCAAAGGAAAGACATTAAAGTGATGAACCATCATTTTTCATATATGTCACCATACCCCTCCTCCCAGGGCAAAGGGTGTTAGGGCCCTAACTCCTCACATAGGTAGAATAATATATTTCCATGTAATAAAGGTCGATATTAATAAGGCCTAGAAATAAGGAAGAATAAGTGAAATGTAAGAATATCTAATAGAAGCTTCCACTTCTAGAAGGATCTTCATCTATATTGTTCTTTTGGTTAGATAGATTTAGTATAGATAGGAGTACAGGGTATGAGAATTTTTGTCTTGAGAATTATTGTAATAGAGAACTTCTCTGCTGGAGGTTTCCCCCTCAAAGAGGTAAGTGAACAATGTTTCCTATCAACAAAGTTATTATTCTAGTGTTGTGGCCTCATCTATTGTGTTGTTCCACTGATATTCTCTACAATATTATTGTTTTATCTATTATTTTATATCTGGTACCTTACAAGTGGTATCAAAGCACTTTCCTTGGAAGAAAATTGTGGGTTAAATTTTTTCAGGGTAGAGATCTATTCGAACATCTTAAATCTACAGATATATGTCGTTCGATGCATAATTCCATGGTCAAGGAAGCATACATGTAGGAAATACAAGTGGTACTTAAGTGAACATTTTTGGCCACCCTTGTAATCCATGTTGGTACCCCTTCGAGTGGTAGTGTATTAGACAACACCTATATACAAATCGACCTAGATATTCTGAAGCCCTCCATAAATAAACCAATCGACCACCTAAATTCTATAGTTCCACTAATAATAGCACTCACGAAGATACTCTCTAGTACCTACGTATTCGATTAGTATGGCTAAGGGAATGTTTTATCCTTCTTAGTTGGTGCCTTGAGATATTGGGCTGAGTACTACTGTTGGACCTCACATGTATATCAGAGAGATATAGCACAAGGAAAACCATTGTTTGTAGAAACCCTACATACCTTAACCCTGGGTACATAAACAAACACATAATAGACCAGATCTATTTCCATGCAACTTTACTTCCTGTATTCTGGCTGCAAAATTACTACACATTTTTTCCTGTTAAGAATTTGGGCCTTTCAACATTGCAGTATTCTTCAGTATATATATATATATATATATAGTGGTCCCATCAACACACTTATTTGAGACCTATCCCATTGGATTCCTCTCTTTTCCCTAACTCTCGTGGTACCTATCATTTTTAATATATATTTTTTGTGGACCCGACCTATTTTCCAACACCCTTATTTTCCCCCTATCTGATTGGATTCTTCTTTTTTGTCTGATCATATTGGTACCTATCACTTGACACCCTTATTGTCAGTGGTACCACCCACCCCTCCCATCCCCCTGCTTCCCCCCCTCTCCCATTTTCCTAACCATTGTTCCAAATGACCACCACCTGTGCCCAATAACTCAACAAATTTCTTTCTAAAAACCTACAAAACAAGGAGGACATAAAGAATATCAATGCCATCATTATCTTTCTCAATTCTATTGTTCAAATCCTCCAAGACCAATGTTCCCACATCAAATATATTAAAGCCACACTTGACCAATTCATGGCTCATTCCCCTGGCCCTTCCCCTTCTGAACAACCATCCTATCAGGAATACCATGACTCTTCCAACTACCACATTCCTCATACTACCCACTTTTCTTGAGACCTCTTCCTTCCTAGAATTGAGGTGAACAAATTTGATGGATCAGATCCCACAGGCTGATTCACTCAACTGGAACATTATTTCTCTTTTCATGGCACTATTAATTATTTATCCAAGCTTCATTATGGTATCCTACATTTGGATCTGAAATATTGGCAATGGTGGAAATGGCGTAAAAAGGCCTGCCAAGGGTATGTTGCTTGGACACAGTTTGTTGCGGATCTTTATGACCACTTTGACTTTTACACCCACCATTTAGGCCATTTGACCAGTTGAAGTATTTTGGGATAGTGGAAAACTTTATCAAATCATTTGAGTACTTGAATTTCAGAACGTAGGGCATGTCCGATGATTTCTTTAGGGAATGCTTTACCAATAACCTAAAAGATGAAATTAGTGCCCATGTTCTCATGGAATGCCCCCAGACTTGGTTGGAAGTTACTCCACGAGCCAAGGAAGAAAAATAGATTGTCTCCTCCCATATTCACAAACCATCCTTTCCTCCTTGCCCTAAACCTACCAATTCCACCCCTCCTGCAACTCCCCTCAAGATCCAGAAATTAGCCAGGGAAGAAATGGATGAATGTCAAATCAAGGGTATTTTCTATAGTTGTGATGACAAATATTTTCCAAGGCACAAGTGTAAGGAACAAAAGCTTTTTATAGACATGAATGAAGATATTTATGAATAAGAGGCCATTATTTCACTTGTGGATGAGCTATGACCACCATCTGATCTAACCCCACCCTCTGATCCACCAGAAGTTGAATAAGTGATTTCACTTAATGCCCTCACTAGCTTCTTTGCTTCCTAGACCCTCAAATTAATTGATTACATTAAAAATCAGAAATTCATCATCCTTGTGGACAGTGGTAGAACCCATAATTTTATTTATCATTGTATTTCCCAAGAAGTCAATTGCTACATAGGTGTTATCAATAATTTTCAAATAATGACTTCCAATGGAGTTTGCATGAAATGTGGGGGATGGTGTGAAAATGTGCGGCTCCAAATTAGTCAGTATCACCTGAAATACCATATGTTTTCTATAGACATGGGTGGTTGTGACATTGTTCTTGGTGCCAAATGGTTACACACTCTCGACCCCATTCTCATGGATTTTAAGGACATAACCATGCAATTCCAACATGAGTGACAACAATATAAGCTCCAAGGAATCACAACAGGCTCCTCTAAGATCATTAGTCCCATCACATGAAAAATCTACTCAAAAAGGGTCATTCTGGCATTATTTTCCAAATCCACTCCATTCATGTTGTTGAGACACCCTTTGTTCATCCCATCCTCCAATCTATCCTCTCCTACCACCAAATTGTTTTTACCACTCCCAAAAATGTATCCCTTCTCATGGAGTCCATGATCATTCCATTCCTCTCATACCAGACAATATTCTTCCCAATGTTCTCCCTTATATCATCCCCTTTTCTAGAAGAATGAAATTGAGAAAATTGTTCATGATTTTATAGAAGCGGGTGTTATCCATCCTAGTACCAACCCCTATTCTTCCCCTATGGTCATGGTACTTAGGAAAGAAGGTACTTGGTGCATGCATCCTACTTTTTTCGCCCTAAACAAACTCACAATAAAAGACAAATTCCCCACTCCGGTCATTGATCACCTCTTAGATGAATTCAATGGTGCTCAATACTTTACCAAACTTGATATACATTCTAGCTACCACCAAATCCATATGAAAGAAGAAGACATTCCCAAGACTACATTTCAAACTCATGAGGGTCTATGAAAGAAGAAGACATTCCCAAGACTACATTTCAAACTCATGAGGGTCACTATGAGTTCTTGGTAATTCCCTTTGGCATGTGTATTTCTCCCTCCACTTTCCAAAGTCTTATGAATCATGCATTTCGTCCTTTTCTTATACATTTTTTCTTAGTTTTCTTTGAATGATATTCTCATCTATAGTAAAAATTGGACATCCCATCTCTTCTGTGTGGATCGATTTCTCCATCTACTCTCAAAGCACCGAATTTTCCTCAAACAATATAAATGTGCCTTTGGCACCAAAAAAGTGGAGTACCTAGGTCATATTGTTGACAAGGATGGTGTACCAGTGGGTCCTAAGAAAATTGAATCTATGTAGGATTGGCCTCAACCTAAAACTCTTAAGAGATTGCATGGATTTCTGGGTTTAACGAGATATTATCAGAAGTTTATTCAGAATTATGGAAAAATTGCAGCTCCTCTCACTTCTTTCCTAAAAAATAATGCTTTCAATTGGACTCCAACTGTTGATCACTCCTTCCAAGAGTTGAAAGATTATATGTTCTCTACCCCTATCCTATCACTTCCAGACTTCACAAATACTTTTGTAATGGAATGTGATGCTTTCAAGAAAGGAATTGGGTCCATCCTCATGCAAGATGGTAGGCCTTTTGCCTTCATTAGAAAAACAATTTTAGAGAGACATTTGGGCCAATCCATTTATGAAAATGAAATTTTATGTATTTTTCATGTTTTGGATCTCTTGATTCCTTATTTATTAGGACAACACTTCCAACTTAAAACTAATCATCATAGTCTCAACTATTTTCTGGAGCAACGAATTTCATCACCGGAGAAACAAAAATGGGTGACTAAGCTATTTGGATATGACTGTGAGATCATTTACAAGAAGGGAAAGGGAAATGTAGTTGCAAACTCTATTTCCTAGAAGTATGAAGAAGACAGGTCTCTTTTCTTCCTCTCCTTCATTGTACTAGATTGGCTCCAAGAGTTTTGTCAGGAATAACTACAAGACCCAAAAATTTCTAGCATGATCCACTAATTGCAACACAATTCTCCATCTACTTCAGAGTAATATTGGAAAAATGAAGAGCTTCACTACAATGGACATTTGTATTTATCCAAGAATTCACAACTTAAATCCACAGTGATTTCTGAACTTCATGCTTCCCCCACAACTGGGAATTTAGGATTTATTGAAACCTATGAACGGGTCAAGCACTCTTTTTTCTGGGATGGTATGAAACATAACGTCCAAACCTTTGTGGCTAGATGTGAGGTATGCCAATGCAACAAGGGATAAATAGTAAAATATTTGGTCACACTCCAACCACTTCCAATCCCTCGTACTATTTGGAAATATATTTCTATATATTTCATTATTGGATTTCCTAAATCAGACAATAAGTCAACCATCATGGTGGTCATAGATCATATTTCCAAATACTCTCATTTTTATGCTCTTCAACACTGGCTCAAATATTCATGGATAATATCTTCAATCCTCATGGCATGCCTAATTATATTATCTCTAATAGGGATCACACTTCCACCAATTGTTTTTGGAAAGAACTGTTCAAGCTACAGGGAACCCAATTACATCTCAACACCGCCTATCACCCCTAGATGGATGGCTAGACTGAGGTTGTCAACAAGTTTTTGGAAACATATTTGAGGTGTTTTGGATATGAGACTCAAAATCATTGGGATCAATGGTTACCCATAGATGAATGGTGGTGCAACACATATTACCATACAACTACTCACATGACTCCTTTTGAAGTAGTATATAGCCAAAATCCACCATTCATTCTCTCCTACATGCCAAGGGTTTCAAAGGTTATGGAGGTTGACAAAAATCTTACAGTCCTAGAGGCTATTCTTCATAACCTCAAAAAAAATTTGGTCATGGCTCAAATTGCGTTAAGAAACAATTTAATCAAGGTTGTTATGAACATCATGTTGTTGAAGAGGACCGTGTGTTTCTTCTACTGCATCCTTATAAACATACTTCACTCAAAGACGAACATTGTTAGAAACTTTCTCCCAAATTTTATGGTCCTTATACTGTTCTCAAGCGATTGGGATTGGTGGCCTACCACTTAGCTCTACCTATTCATTCTAACCTCCATCCTATTTTTTCATGTCTCCTACTTAAAGAAGGTGATTAGAACTAAGTGCCAAAATCAAGCCAGTCTCCTTGAGTTGGATGAAGAAGGTTCCATATGGTTGCAACCACAAGCAGTCTTGGACCAATGAGAGTGTCATATTCATTAGCGCACCATCAAGGAAGTGTTCGTCTAGCGGAAAGATACAACTCCAGAAGATGCCACTTGGGAGCCAACCACCATTCTTCAACAATTTCCTCATCTCAAGCCTTGAGGACAAGGATATTCTTCAAGGGGGAGGGCATGTTAGGTACCTAACCTACCTAACTCCTCACATAGATAGAATAATATATTTCCATGTAATAAAGGTCGACATTAATAAGGCCGAGAAATAAGGAAGAATAAATCAAATGTAAGAAGACCTAATAGAAGCTTTCATTTCTATAAGGATCTTCCTCTAGATTGTTCTTTTTGGTAGATATATTTAGTATAAATAGAAGTAGAGGGTATGAGAAGTTTTTCCTTGAGAATTATTGTAATTGAATGTTTCTTTGTTGGAGGTTTCCCCCTCGAAGAGGAAAGTGAACATTGTTTCCTATCAATAAAGGTATTATTCTGGTGTTGTGTTCTCATCTTTTGTGTTGTTTTAATGAAATTCTCTACAATGCTCATGTTTCAATGCTATTATTTTAGATGTGGTACCTTACAAAGGGATTCCTGTAGAAAAATATTCTTTAAAGTTTGGGCACTCGTTCTTATTATGAAATTACTTTCTGCATGTGGTACACCAAAATTCTTCATGATTTTCTTTCCCTTTAGGAAGTTCCTGCAACTGAATTGTCAATTCTACTAACTATTACTAAACCTGATCCATTTTCTCCTATAGGGGATGCTTCTAGTTTCATGGTGATCTATAGCTCTTCAGAATGCGACATAATCTTATACTGTGTCTATGGGCATTGTATATGTGGTAACAATCCTACAATGAACCATTCCCTATGGTGCACGTCTAGAATCTGGAAGGTTAATCGATCCGTCAATATCTTGAATCTCTGATCAAAATCCCATACTGATTCATTCTGCAACTACTTGATCTCTTTTAGTTTCGTTATACATTGTGACTCAAACTTTGGTTTCTGAAGTTATTTTAATAGGGCTTTCTTGATGTCTGCCAATGTTCTACTTGTCCCATAGGCACAGTGGAACGATACTTCATATAGAAGAGTAACACATGATCAATGAATGTTGTTACTAACTGTGTGATTTTCGCATCTTCATATTGGAAGTTATTCACAATTCATAACACTTCACAGAAAAATAAATGTTTTTATGGATCTTTTGTCCCTGCTCCATAGAATATAGGAATTCTCAAAGTGGGATCTACTCCCGCCATTATATACTGTGTAATATTCTTCATTGGTGTCGCCAACTGATTCTGGGTTGTCACACTATTTCCACTACTCTGACTACCTTTATTGCTATCCTTTCTTCCTTTTCTAACTACAAGTGTTCATGACAAAGTTTCATATCTTAGAGACACACACATGGTCGTGGGTTCGAAATAGAGTTTGGCACGAGTCAGACTACTAGGATGTGATGGATCTCCTTCTACTGGACTGAGTTGACGATATTTTTCCTTTTCCTTTGTGCACAATATTCCTTCGATCTGGAGCACTACACCAATGTCTCTTTCTTCAACCTCACTTTGTTTCTCTTCTCTATCAACCATAGTCCTCTTCCTAATGTACCCAAATCTTTTTCCACTGCACAATACTCCAATCTCTTCTTTCGTCACACATTGTTCTTCTCTCGACATACTTATTCCATCCATTCCTTATTTACTCTTTCCTGCATCCCTCTTCTCCATATTCTCATACCATCCCATGGTTAGCCCCTAGCCCCCCTATGTGCGTGAAGGCACCTAGATACTAGGGTGATCAAATTCCAGCTTCATAACCCCCTTATCACACAACAACATTTTGATCCAAGTAGATAGTGATTTCAACTATATTCCATGTAGACCCTTAAGTAAATATCTTTCAACAACACTATATGACTCTGTACAATCTATAGAAAACTTAGTAATATAACCCCCCAATACATTATCCAACCAGAAATCAACTATGGGCAAGATCTGGTTACTTATAGTATTAACTTGGTGGATCAACTCAGGGGTCCAACTCCTCAGAACAATAGTGCAGAATGTTTTTTTATTTTCAACTAACCTGTTAACCACTCAACAAAGACTATTGGGAAATCAGTAAATAAAATCTCATGCAAGTCTATAAATACATACCTCTGTAGCCACTACTCTGAGATGATCCAAGGGTTCTTGTTCTGATCTATGGAAAAATCATGCTCCTTTTCCTCTAACCAGTGTTCAATATCTTCCTTAGTCAGACTCCACATTCCCCTCAGTCACAGATCCCGATCGCGATAACATAATCATTTGTTAGCATGCAGTGGGTAGACCCATGGTTCAACATTAATTCACGAACAAAACCATCATGTATTTTCCCTTTCAGCATCACCCACAAGTCGGTAACGTCTCATCCAAGGTATCTATGGGAACTACAAGAACCAGGTTTCTATAATTATGAAGGGATGAGAGGAAATCATCATAACCATTATGCTTACCATTAGTGCATTATGCCTTATATAATGTGCACATAAACATAATAACATGTCACCTATTTAGAATAGTAGACATACATCATATGTGCACAATAAACATAACAAAAAACACATCATGACATAAGGACACCATATTTAATGTGGTTCACCCAAGATGGGATACGTCCACAAAGACCAACTTCTTATTATATTATTCAAAATAATTCAGTATGAAATATGCACACTATGCTCATACATCATTCCCTTGTCATTCTCTTATCCCTCTATTTGTTTTTGTCTCTCTCCACTCTTACATACTCACATACATTGCATACTTCCTCTCTTACATTACATTGCATACTTAGTACTGCAACTTCTCTCTCCCTACATTACCTTCTAAGTTACTTCTATATACCAAAACCCTTACATATTTATACAATTACATCAGGTCTTAGCCTATATCAATGGACCCAAAATTCCTAATCTATTCAATGGTATTCCTTTCTTTGCACACAATCTAGTCTCGAAAGTGCACCGATTGTCTTTCCTTCTTTTGTGTGCATTGTGTAGCTCCCAAAAATGGTCGCAAAATCATGTCCCAACAAAATATGTATTATCTCATATATATATATATATATATATATATATATATATATACATTTTTTCTTCAAAACACTTCCATTTTCAAACAATTGTCATCTCGCAAAAAATGCATGCTATTCTTGTAGAAAATGCATGCCCTAGTCAAATGCATTATTGAAATTCATTCCAGTTTTTACCAAATGTATAATAAAAACTGAGTCAAAAAAATTAATTCCATAAATCTATTCAAATAAGAAAAAGGAAAATTTATTATATGAATCTACTCTAATGAGAGAAAACATACCATGTGCCATTAAAAAAACCTGTAAAATCAATTTTCTTCAATTATGTTCTGATCTTTATCACACCTAAAATGATAACAAACTAGATATTCAAGAAAAACCTTATACTTCATTAATAAAAAACCATCAGGTAGGGAAACACCTTAAAATTATCCTTTTATGAAAGGATCAACTCCTGCTCATTTGCCTCTTCTAAGGAGAAACCTCCTAATGATCTAAGAACCAATACAATAATATTCCAATACATAATTCATAAGGACTCTATATTTATTTATAGTTAGCTAGAAAACACTAACCATAACCAAATGTTAAATACCTAGTGGAATTTGTTTAATAAGGCCACACTACATTTACTCAATGCTAACTACCTAATGGACCTTATTCAATAATAAACTCACATTGTGAACCTACTCCACACTATATTAAATGACCACCCTTTTGTGGAGGGATCAACTAGCTCCAAGTTTTTAAACTTGAGGAACCCCCTAAAATTTATTGCAACCATCATCATGTCGATTCTTCTCTCCCTTGATCTTGTTCTATTTTTATTAATTGATTATTGTAAGTTGTTAGTTGAAATATTTTATGAACAATTGCATACTTTCATGCACTTATATTAGTTTAATCTTGAAAATGAATCATAGACTGGGTTTTCTTTCTAATCCTTTCCTTCTTTTACTTTCTTTGTATTTTGTGGTTTGATTATTTTAGTTAAAGATCTATAATTTGTTAAAGGTCATTATGTAGCCTCATCATGCGATTAATGATGAATAGTATCCATGTTATCACAAGATAAATTTAAACCCATACATGCGATGGAGATAGGTAGGAAAACAATTGCATAAATGCATGATCACTAATTGGTTTGCATGCATTAAGTGAGATTTAAAGCACACATGCATGAGATAGCATGTGAAATAAGCATATACAACTCAATGAAATTGAGTTTTGTTTGGAAGTACAATGACACATTCCATAAATCCTTGCATTTGCATGCATGGTTTCACAAATGCCTTAAGGGAATTTGTGCATGTATCATGCAAGGTGCCACAATGAGGTGGAAAGAGAAATAAAAAAGAATCCTCAAACCGTTCCTAGCGATATCTTTCTATGTATAGGATTCCCATAGTATTCTAAGATCTCATGCAATGTTGCATCAAAACATTGAGTGGTTTGTTGTTCAAGGCCTCAAAGGAATAATGTAGTGATAAGGGCATATGAGAATACAACAATAGTTTTATATACTAAGTATGTTTTCTTTCCTTGTACAAGGTTAATAATTTCATTTCTCACCGTTGGTAAGCTATAAAGACCCAACCCAACTGCTCTTAATTGATTGGCGATAAATGAATTTATAATAAGTAGAATGGGTTAATGAACCTTATGTCAAGCTTCTTTGTAAAGTTTAAATGAACTAATGCAATGATTATGCTAATATTTTGTAAAATTACATGTTGTTTTGATTGCAATATATCTTCTATGATGCTTTCAAGTAAGGGATTATTTAGAATGTTATTTGTTTGATTTTGTTGGTACTAATGATCGTCTAATATTGATCACATGTATGATGCAATGAGTGAGCATGGGCTCAATGTTTTCAGGGGATGTTCCGAGAAAGGTAAGCAATGAAAAAGAAACATGGGAAGATAATCTTCTTCAAGGAGATGTTGCAAGAAAGGTAAGAAATCAAAATGGAACATGGGAAGGTAATATTCTTTGGTTGGGGGATGTTTCAAGAAAGGAGATGTTGCAAGAAAGGTAAGAAATCAAAATGGAACATGGGAAGATAGTATTCTTTGGTTGGGGGATGTTTCAAGAAAAGTAAGTAATGGAAATTAAATATGTGGAGACAAAAAACTATTTTTTTTAAAATCATCTCATTTATCAAGCATATTGGATGATCGGTTCTGATGTTTAAAATTGTAAGTATTTCATTGAAATTTCAAAATAGACCTTTTTAATGGATAGATGGAAATATTTATGATGGATCTATCAAACAAGGGAAAATTATGGAGATGGAATTTTTTTGTTTGAGTTCCCTCAATTTAGAAGATATTTTTCTTCCAAAATGTCATAGAGAAATTTGAGTTTTGAATCGATTTTATCTAGAGAATGATCACGTAAGATTATCCAATGGAAAAGACATACAAAATGATGAAGAAATCATGGGAAGAGACCAACATATTAGCGTATATACAACATAAATAATTACAAATTTTCTTTGGCCTAGTTATCAATTAGAGGATCTTACTTGCATGAATAGATATTGGTTTAATACAAATGATGGGAGTCAATACATGATTTTAAGAATACATATTTATCCCCTAAAATTTAATAGATATTTTTTTTTTCTTCAATTTTATTTTCAATGAAAGCAAATAATAAATTGATTCGATGGAGTTTCAGGATATGGCCAAAATTGATCCAATCTATTTATTCCATTTCGTCAATGTTCAAATATTCTACATCTCATAACGTATTTTTCCATAGGTCCAATACCAGATGTTCCTCCAAAAATATAAAAAGAATCTAACTATTTTTTCTTCAATAGTGTTGATCAAGGTCACACATCAAGGGTAATCTCTACTATTTATCTAGGTCACATAGACCACATCAACAAATAGAAATGGTCAAGAATGAATAAAAATTGTTATATGGACCACGAAAATGAAATCACAGATCTAATTCCTTTTTCTCACTCGAGAATATATTGGATATTAGGTATTTTATTTAATCAATCAGGTCCTAATACTTACCCATCATTTGCAATTTCATAGAAGAGACTATTCATACTAAATGGGTTTGTGAATTTTTTTGGGTAAACATAAGCAACTTCTGGTTTGTTGGACAACTGAGAG